>JANHAO010030858.1:0-10058 GCA_026873985.1 Saraca asoca
ATGATTTAAGTTTGGGGGTGTGATAACTCTATGAAAATAGAGTTATCTTGATATTCCTAGACTTAAATTATTGAAGTATAAGAGTAATTTTTTTATAAATAAGTCCTTGTTTCTAGGTATCTTTGTTAATTTTGTCTAAAGTGTTTTCATTGTGTTAATTCTGAAAGTTTTAGTTTTGTTTATAGAGGAAGTGAATTGAATTGATTTGTGTTTCATTTTAGATACTAAAGTCCAATTTGTGGCTGGAAAATGGAGAAGAAAGCTAAAAATTTAAAAGAAATGGCAACAAGGATAGCATCCCATTTTTTTTACTGCTATAACTTCACTTTCTTTTACCATGAGGACATCTTTAATTCTTGGAGGGTAAAATGCTGAGAAAAAAGGAGTAAAAAAATATGGCAAGACAGCAACAATCTTAGCCCATTTTTATACCCAAAAATGTCACCCAATTGGAGCCAAGAAGGGGGAACTCATCAGCTGGTTTTAAAGAAGTATCCAGCCCATTTTTGGAGCCCCAAACATGTCACTCAAGTGGAGGCAGCAATGAAGCAAGTCAGCTGAAGAATTATGGATCTATTCAGCCCATTTTTAATGCTTTAATCATTGGTCTAGCAAGGAAAATGTGAAGCCTGAATGCTATGCCATTTTTTGCTATTTAAAATTAAGAAAAGAAGGGGCTGAGCTGCGTGCATGCATCCAGCAGAGGAAGGACGTCACTACTATGCAAAAAGGAAGCTGAATGGTTTTCATATTTGGATGCTGAAGTGGCATGAAGTCTAAGTTAGCAAAACAAAAAATAGAAAAGACAAAGAGGCAGCTGCATTCATGTGACATTCATTCATTCATTTTTTAAAAGGATGTCACTACCCTCAGGAGAACGACCAGGCACGAATGACGAGCCCAGCTAGAACCATAAGCTCACTTAACTTCCAGCTCGCCTAACAATAACGGATACTTGTATGGAGATCAGTCAGCAACTCAAGGCACACGTTTTCTGCTGACAGCTCAGCCTCCAAACTTACACGTTAGCTCTCCAAAAATTCGACAATGATTTGCTCAACATTAATTACCCTACAGCAAGCATTAAATACTCGGAACGGCAGAAATAATTATTTTGTTGCTTATGAAATCACACTTGTAACCCTCCTCCTCTCTATAAATAGGAAGGGGAGGTCATCGTAAAGAAGGGGAAGCACATACATGCAGAAACTCTGCTGATATTAAGAGTGAGCATTGTTTACCTAGAGAAATCTCAGCTGCTGTATTCATATTCTGTAAAAGAAACAATCCCCTCAATGCATAATCAAAGATCAACATGGACATAGGGGTCAAACTGACCTTAGCCGAATCACGATAAACTTTTGATGTTACTGTTACTTCTTCTCTTTTACTATCTTCTTTTATTGTTTTCTATCACATTCAGCTTACAGTCAGGGGCAACACTGAACTCAACTAGTTTACCGAATTTTGGTGTCAACAGTATGTAATGGACATCAAGGGGGAGTGCTATGAACCAATCTAATGGATGTCCACATACAACTCCTAAGTCTCTTCACATTTCTTCATGTGTACAATTCATTTGTCCTTTTAAGTTAATCTTCCCATATATATGTAAGTTCATTCCCTTAAGGTTCTTGTACATATGATCATAAGTCTATATATGAAGTTTGTGTTATATAAAAGAAGGAAATAAGAGAAATCCTCTTACTCTATCAATTCCTTCATATTTTTTTTTTACTCTTTTAATTATACATTTTATAACATCTATTCATTTTAATAATTATTATGAAAAATAAATAGAAAAAGAAGTTATTTATTTTTCATAATAGTTACTAAAATAGTTTAATAAGTTAAAACATTTGAAATAAATAAATATTTTTTTATAATAATTACTAGAAAAAATGTGCGGTTATAAAAAATTTTGATTGTAAATAAAATTTCAACACTGGTTTTAATCTACTATTAATTTATAATGTAATTCAATAAAACTTATACAACACCATTTTTAATTTACAATTAAATAAAATATACTACAATATATTTAATTTATAAAAACTAAAGTTTATAAGTATACATAATTTACATAAATTAAGTACAATAATTAAATTCAAATTTTAGATTTTTTATCATTAAAATTGAAATTCACTTAATATACATTAAATATTAAGTTGTAATGAAAATATAGTTTTATATATGCCATAAGTAATTTGGGAAAGGGAAGAAAAAATAAAAAGAAAAAACAAAAAAAGACAACAAAAGAAATGAAATGATTGGTGAGGTACAAATTAGAAAATATTTTGAATTATAGGAACCAATTTTAAATTTTATTAAATCCAATCAAAATATCCTTTATCATGTCATTAAGAATTGGCATAATTGTAACAATAAGAACTTAATTAGAAATGATTATAAGTTATAAGAATCTGATCTCAATTTTAAAACTATAAATACCTATTTCAAAATAAATTTGAACTATATGGGTCATAGTGCAATTTAACCATTAAAAAAAAAAAAAAAGAGCCACAATAGTAGAATCGACTTTTCAAATGGCAAGGACAGGACACCTATTTAGCCAGATTCAAAGTCTACGACTGGGCACAAGTCTTCCTCTTCTTTTATTATTCTTTCCAATCTGTCGTTTCATATTTTAGTCAGCCATTCTGAAATTTAAACGTGGAAACTTAAAGAAGCGGTCTTACAACGCAAACAAACCGACCAAGTGGTGTGCCATTAATCTTGGTTGGCCGCCGAACATGCTTAACCCATATATTATAGGCAGCATAACACCTCATTTCCTATCTTTCCACGCTTTCTTCTCCCTCACTTGCATTATTTCTTCTAATTTTGCACCGATAAATCTCTGTATCACCTCATCCAATTCCAGTATATATTTCCCATTTTCTGCAATTCATTGAGTGCTGTGCCTGTACGTGTACGTTTACTTACATCTTCCTTTCATCGTACGGTACAGTACTCCCAGACCTATCTCATACGATGGAAGCTGCGGTTTCGGGTTCATCTTCGTTTCGTCTACGCAGCCAGAGTCTGAACACTCTTCGTCTGCGACGGATCTTTGATTTGTTCGACAAGAATGGAGACGGCACGATAACAGTGAAGGAGATCAGCCAAGCCATGAGTCTTTTAGGCTTGGAAGCTGAGCTCGCGGAGCTGGAGTCCATGATTCAGTCTTACATTAAGGATGGCAACGACGGACTTATGTTCGAGGATTTCCTGCAACTGCACCAATCATTGGGAAACACGTACTTTGGCTTTGGGGACGAAGAAGAAGCCGAGGAGGATATGCAAGAAGAGCAAAGGATAGCACAGGAGGAATCAGACCTTTCGGAGGCATTCAAGGTGTTCGATGAGGACGGAGATGGATACATATCTGCAAAAGAACTGCAAGTTGTATTAGGAAAGCTTGGATTCGTAGAAGGCAATGAGATTGACAGAGTCGAGAAGATGATCGGCTCCGTTGATCGGAATCAGGATGGCCGTGTTGATTTCTTTGAATTCAAGGACATGATGCGCAACGTAATCGTACGCAGCTCATAGAGTAATTAAGTATTCCTAATTGATTTAAATTCCCTTTTGATTTAATTTAGTTTGCAGTTTCTCTATCTTAATTTCTCTGCACACATATAGCTAGATATACATTCCATGCTCCTCTCATTTTGTTCTTGAGTTGTAGCTTAATTAGCTGCTAGCTCCTGCTCCTGTTCCTGCATGCGGCTCTGAGCTTAACTTTCTGATTTCATATTATTATATTCTTTGCTCTCTTGCAAGAATACATTATATTTGTCTTTTTAATTTAATTGTTCGTCAAAGTGTTTTGTTTAATTTTGAGTTGACTATATAATTGTTTTGACCAATGGCTACATTGCACAACCGCCATTGACTTTACTTGTGCAACTCCCATTTCTTTATTACTTTTCACTTGCATGCATGCAAGGCATTCATCTCATTTTTGGTTTGCAGAGTCCATATATACACATAAATTGACTGAGCTGGTTCAACTTGAACCACTAACTCGGTCTGATTTTGTGATTGCGTTGCCCCCGTTCCAAACAGTAGAAAATAGAATTCAATTTATTTAAAATTTAATTTATATATAAAAATTTTCATGTTTAAATATTTACTTATTAATAATGTATATGTTATGTACGTATTGTCCTCTCATTTTATGCATAAAGACCTATTTTAGTTTCACTAGGATTATATTAATTTAATTAGTTAAGATAATTTATTATCAATTTACTCCACGGATTTATTCAATTAACCTAATCAAATTCCTCTATTATTTAATCTTAAAATTGTTGATGTAACAATTTAATTTAGGGATATCACAACTCTAGAATACTGATCTGTTCTTGGTGTCATGCTTATACACATGATGAATACCCAACTCTCACAAAGACCACTTTAGTCAATATGATTCTTTTTGTGTCCTAGCCCATTACTTAAGAGGCGTCTCATGAGATATGTGCAAGGCATTCCCCATATTATAGCAATTGAATTAGTGAAAATTGTAAATTATTTCCTTTTAACTTTAGATAGTTACATTTAACCCCTATAAATTATTAATTCTTGCAATTAGTCTCTTCAACTTTGGAATATTTGTATTGAATACCTAATATTTGTTTTGTGAGTGATTTGAGGGAGAAAATGTGCCCAATTTGACACAAAACTTTATAAAAAAGTTAAGCATAGTATAGAGGCTTGATAACTCAAATTTGGAAGTAATCCAACTTGTGTATTATTATTTTTTATTTTTCTTATATTGGGGGTATTTTGATTATCTTTATATGATTTGCTTGTTTAATGTAGTAGGAAAGCCCATTTCTACAATTCCTATGTTTTTATTTTTATTTCAATATAATATGGTACTTAAATTACTCTTAAAACTATGGAAAAAGATTTTGTGCAGATGTAATTTATCACTTATTTAAAGTTAAAGGTGATTGATTATAAGAACTAATATAGTTTGTGGGGTTAAATATAATTACTTTAAAATTAAAGGGGATAATTAATATTTTTTCCATTGAATTATGACGATTTACATTATTGTGAATATAAATATTATTATGAATATTGTTGATAATGATCCTTCTAATAAGATATCTTTCTACGCCTTTTGTGTAGTTATTCTCCTTTTTGTGGTTACTTTTTCTAAGTGTGGTATTTAGAACTCCATAAAAAAGAAGAATTCCTTGCATGGCTAAATGATATTTACATTTTTTTTGCAAATTCAAAACTCGTTGACTCATCAATCATTTTCAGCGAGCACAAACTGACCCTCAATTCAAAAAAAGATATTTATGCTTCAAAGATATCTTTGTTAAGCATTCATTAAAATTGTGATAAAAGTGCTTAGAAGAAGCTAACGAGGGAATTCAAACTCAAACAATTTGAATTATGTTTTTTACACTTATTTTCTATACGTTCACTAATCAAGGAATGTGTCGTACAACTGAAGGGGCACTGTCCAATTGTTTTTAAGAATTTAGGTCACAAGCCCTTAATTAAGGGACATCACAAATTAATATAATAATGATTGTGGGACAACGTTGCATAAAGTTAGATGGAGTATGTGGCGTAATTGGATGAACTTAATTAAATAAAGAATAACAGTAGTAGGCACGTCAACATCCATGACAAGGCGTGTACTCAACAATGCACCTAAAGCCACCAAACATTGATAGTTTCAAATTAAGCTTTTTTCATGGAAACTCAATAGCATATTGAAGTGATTAATATAATCTTCAATGGTCTCAACGTAAATGTCTAAATATCTTTTCCATGTTAAAGAATCCTTAAATACCATTCATTCATGTGAACGTTTAAGTTGAACAATGGCAATGGGAAGATTTCCTTTCCTTGACCACATTTGTTAAATACATATTTGATGAGGAAATTAGTATGATATCACACAATTGATTATTTGCAAACATAATGACAATGGAAAATCCAAGAGCATCGGTTTTGTCTAACTTGTTTAATCAGTTTTAACTTGGCGCATTTAAAAAAATAGGAACTAATTAAAATGAGAGAAATTGAGCAGATTTTAGGGAGATCGAAGCATATGTTCATTGACTTTGAAATCCAAAATGGGGAAACAAGGGGTCGAAAAATCAGGAGGGCCGTGGTTGTACAGTTGAAATTAAAACTCAGTTTAGGGACATAATGATGGTTACACATTTATCTTTTCATGTATGAGTTCACACTAACTTTTGATCTGATTATAAGTAATTATATTTAGTGTAAGATGATGTGAATCTAAACATTAAAAGATGGATATCTTAACAATTATTGGATTTGAATTTTCTTTCTTTTCTTTTGATTATACTTTTGTTATATTAGAGACAATCGGGCATAAGATTTTTGACAAATATCTAATAGACATAAAAGAATTTAAAAAAAATTATGTTTATATAAATACGGCCTAAAAAACAGGGAAAGGATTGAAATTCATCATTAATAATAGATTTGAATTATCTTCTTTTTCTTTTAATCAATTCCTTATTAAAATGAGACAAACATAAAATTTTGGGTGGATCTATTACATATATAAAAAGAATTTTTTAATTGTTATATATGAAATTTTTTTATTTATCTCTCTCTAAGATAAGAGAAACATGAAAAAAAAAAAAAAACGAGAGAATCCAATTTGGTTAAAGACATGTATACTATGGTAAGAATATTGGAGTGGAGGATCCAATTTGATGTCCTCGCTCTCTCTCTCTCTCTCCTGCAAGTGGGGGACCACTTACGGATCCAAGCTGCATCCTATATAGCACATTAGCAGCTAGCTGCTTGATTATACTCAGCATTTAATCCATCGCCATTGTGATTCTGGTTCAGTCGAGCTGATTCATGGAGAAGAGCATCGCACACCTAGAAGTACAAGAAGAAGAAGACAGTACTACTTTCTCTGTCTCCGATGATGATGATGATTCATACATCGAAATAGCGTTTGATGATGCTCCTCCAACTTCACCCAAATACGAGATCATCAACCTCGACAACAACACTATCAGTGTCGACGCAGAATGCGATGACGATGAAGATTGCCATGAGCTGCGCATTTCAATTTCATCGACCATTAATCCCATTCCTCTTCATCATTCTCATACTATGTCCATGGAGTCGCCTCAAACTCACATCAGCCCTCCATCTATGTCTTCCTCTGATTCATCCGATCTTCTGACGACCACCACGTTTTCTGAGAAATACTACCGTACTGCAGAAAATTCACCAACAACGCCGCCTTTGCAGCTTCATTCTCCATCGAAGACCAGATTATTCCCATCATCAGTCAACCGCCTTTTCAATTTGCGAGTCTTGTTCTGGGATAATCATCCTGGCCAAAATACAATGCTGAAAAGTGCCATTCCTGGTATCAACACCTACAACACTAGGTATCTTAATATTCCCCAATCATTTAATTGATTTTCCTTTCCTTCTTAATTTTTGTTGTTCATCTCACTCTCTTGTGCATTGGGCAATTACAATATTGCACACAATAATATTATTCTTAATATTAGAGAAGATGGCAAATTATCTCTTTCCACTTTAGGATAGATGTATTTAACTTATAAACATTAATTTTTCTAATCACTATCAAACCTATTATAATTGATAAATTGTTTTTAATATTCATCTTCTAAGTGATTTGAGGGGATATATATGTTTGGTTTGATATAAAATTTTATAGAAAAATCAAGCTTATTATGATGTCCCATGGCTTAAACTAGAAGATATCTGACTTAGGATACTATTTCTTTGATTTTTCTTGTATTGGGGATATTTTCATCATTTTGTCATATTTTGTTTATCTAATATAAATAAGAAAGTATATGATTGCGATCTTTATATTTTTATTTTTGCGTCAATACAATATAATGCTTAGATTTCCACCAGTAGGAAAATGTGGGTATAATTTATCACTTATTAATATATTTAGTTGGTGATTATAAGAATTAATAGTTATAAATGTTAAATACAATTATTTAAAAGTTGAAGGGGGTAATTTACATTTTATACTTAATATTATGATTACTCAGATTTTGTAATTATGATTTTTTGTAATTTTACTCTGTAACAATTGCATTCCCTCTATAATTTTGTTAACTGCATCTGAATTTGTAATCACAATTTAGAAGTATTATGTATATAATGGTTATAACTATAGTTTCATTTTTGTTTGAATTAGGAAAGAAGCAGGCATGAGCACAAAACCAACAAATGGAGGAGGTATGATGAAGTTGTTGATCAAGTTTCGAGCTACAAAAATAGGGACACTAATAGCATCACTTGTGAAGCCCAGCAAAGGAAAATCAAAATATAAAACGAAGATTCTTCAATGTTACAATAGTCCATGGGATGAAGATGGAAGAGATAATTATGAAGGAACGAGAAGGAGCTGCAAGTACTGGGACGCAGAATCAGGCATCGATAATAGAAGAGGGGGAGTGGTGGAGATAGATTTGGGTGCACTCAATCTGAGAAGTATCTTCAATATGGCTCGAAAAGGCAGTTCCAAGAGGACAAGTAATTGGTCAACGTCGGCTTCCCCACTTCATGAAGGATTTTCATTATACTCGACCTCCACTGACAATTCCATTCAAGCTGCTATTGCCCATTGTAAATCTTCTTCTGAATTTCAATTCTCATAGCAATTAATTACTCCTCCTGTTTGGACTTGGAGAAGTGACAAAAGAAATAGACAATGGAGCTAATTAAGTCTTTCTAAATCAGTAATTACTATGCTTTTAAAATTTGGAGAACAGTCGTATTTGATTTGTACAAGAACTTCATATGTAATTTCTCTATCTCATGTAAATAGACTTTTTATTTGTCACCTACATCAATGACATATATAACAAAAACAAAAACAAAAAAGAAGAAAGGAAGAAGATACCGATGGAGAGACTAATTCAAAATTCATAAATGAGTACGAATATTTGGACGATGAGCGGGAATTAGTTGAAACTAATCTTATTTATATTCACTTATACATTACTGCATAATTTTTTTTAAGATGATTTTTTTATAAAATTTAACATTGAATTTAAAATATAATTATATTAATTATATATGAAAAATTTCATATTGATGTGATATTATTTATTACTCTGCTAATATATTATATGATTGATCTAAAGCTATTTTTCACATATGAAAAAAAGTTAATTGTCTAATTATATATGTATTTTTTTAAAATTTGATATGAAGAACCAATACCATGAATATTTGTTATTCAACAGTTAGATTGATATAGATATCAGATTCTAAAAAAAGTTATGCATTAATATTAAAGTATGTGTAAGTTATATGTTAGAAGGTATCAATTGATTCTTACATAGGTAATTATTTATTGGGTTATGCTTCGATTCGTACTTAATTTTATGAGTTTCACTACAAATAAAAGCTCTCAATAGCAATGATTATTCACTACTATTAGCAATGAATAGAACCTCTGACAAATACATTAGTCGTGGATAAAAAAATCGTTAGGAAACTAGCCACTTTACTCACATTGGCAATGGTTTAAACTAATTGTTGGAGTTCCACACCCGAGTGTTATTTAGCGGCAATTCACATTGTAGGGGTTAACTGCCAGGAGAAAGACTTTTAATGGCGGTTCAAATCACCTTAATTTTCTTTTACAAAATTTTATCTTTTTAAATTATGACAGTTCAAATTGTTTCTATAATTTTTTTTTTTTTAAATTTATAAGATTGTGGTAGTTCAAACCGCCTCTACTCTTTTCATAAAGTTTTTAAAAATTGCAGCGATTTAGAACCACCCCTATAATTTTTTTTAATAGAAACAATTTTGAATATGGAGACGGTTGATAACCAGCTCTAATTTTTATTTTAATATTTTTTTTTTCAAATTACAATAGTTTGCAATGGTCCTTATATTTTGTATTTTTTTTTAATTTTTTATATCAACCCATTCCTTTTAATTATTCACTACTAGAAAAATTGATATTTGCGAGGGCGATTAGCGAGGGATATCGGTTCCCTCGCTAAATAAACAATTTAGCGAGGGAT
>JANHAO010030859.1:0-10060 GCA_026873985.1 Saraca asoca
AAGTGTTTTGGCCTTCGATTTTGGTCCATGCATGAGCTCCATGCCATCCTCTCCATGTGTGCTAGCCTTGACATCTTGATCTCCAACAAATTTGGTATATGCTTTTCCATTTCTTCAGTCATTGATAAGTTTATAAATGCTATAATTTGAAGTTTTTAATTGCTTGATGATGTTACGTGTTCATGTGTTAGACAAATTGTGAAAATCCATATATATGACCATTTTTTTTCCTTCTTTGTCATCACAGCTAGCATTGTTGCTGGTTTTTTAAAACCAATGCCTGTGGAACCATGGATAATGAATATACTTTACGTTTATATAATCTTGGTTGATCAGCTATCTGTTCAAAAGCTCCATATGCTTTTTTACTCTCAGCTTTCTAAAATACTACAGGAACCTATTACTTCAAGCCTTCTAACAAGGGAAGTTGAATTATTTTGAACAGGTAGCTGCATTCGAAGTAATAGAACTTTTGTGTAAATGATTTTTCTCTCTTAAATATTGGTTATATAAAAATTTTTATGACTGTATACTTGTGACCAACTTGATATTATTATTTTATTTATATAAAGAGGGATCCTATTACTGGAGAGAAAGCACCACATGATGAAATATAGTTGATGCAACATACTAAAAGAAGTAAAGAGGGAGAATTGTTACGGTCCGATCCAAAATCCCAAAATGTCCGTGTAATATTAATATCCTATATCAGAAGCATTTGTGTGTGTCTATATATATATATATATATATATATTCTGTTTGATATTCATTAGGTGTTTCCATTTTATTGTAGGACCAACTTCATAAGATTGTCATGCAACAAACACAAGAGGATGAGCATCAAATGACTAGTGATGAGATGTTGTTGCAAGTACTAGGTGATAAGTCTAGCTATTTTCATGAAAAAGTCTAGCAAGCACTAGCAGAAACTAGAGTTTCAATAGAAGAAAGTATTAAAGCAAAAGTTAAAAAAAGAAGTAGAAGAGGAGATCAATGATAAAATGGAAGCTCAATTTCAAGCTATGTTTCAAGCATGGCGGCGTCCATGTTAGCCTCTTTTTCACGGGTAACGGAAATGCATTTTTTTTCTTGAATAAAGTAGGTAGTATATAAGCAATTCTTGTTTAATTAGCTAGAAGTCTTTTTTTTTTTTTTAATAGCTAGAAGTATATAAAATGTACTTTTGAATAGATAAAGGGGAAGTTCTCAAACATGGGTCATTGGGTCACATAATCAAACATGTCAGAGTAGGCATCCACGTCAAAAGTTTAAACTACGTGTATCCCATGTAGGACTCACTCCTCCGCATGCGTCACGCCATGTGGTCATGATAATTGCCCCCAGCCACCAACTTGGCTTTGCTTGGGACAAATAAATATCATGTTAATTATGAGAAATTTGGAACAACATTATTTGTCTACCTTGAGCCATAAATATCGTTGGTATGAAATATTTCTATGTACTTTCTTGTCCTTTTTTTTTTTTCATAATATGAGAAATTGGAATAGCATCACCATGTTAATTTTTCTCAAGTTAATTTACTAGCAATATTTACTTCAAACTTTTGCTATTGGACTTCTTTAAATTTGATAACTCATTATCTATCTTGTCACTTAGTAACTGAATTTTTATTTATTATTGAAGAATATTAAGACTTATAAGTTTAGGACTTTGTGGTTGTGAATTGGATACAATTGATGCCAACTTTGGACACAGGTTTTATTTAAATGATTATATTAAAATTTTGTTAGTTACTTTTTCTTTACATATGATGATATGTCAAAAATATTATAAATAGTGCATAATTATAAAAATAAAAAATCAAAAAGAGTTTCAGTAACAACACAAATATGTTAACCAAAAAAAATTATAGTAGTGAAAATGGTTGTCACAAATATTATGTATTTAGTGACAACACAAATATATTGACACAAACAAAAAAGTTTTAGTAAAAATATTGGTTATTACAAATATTATGTTTTTAATAACGGCATATTTGTGTCACCACTAAAAGAAGCTTCAGTGATAATATTAACTGTCAGAAATATTATTTTATATTTATACAAAATTTTTAAAATACTTTTTGTGACAACAATAATTGTCTCCAAAGTCATTAATAGTGACAATAGCATTTTTTGTCATTAAATGTTAACCTTTTAGTGATAAGAAAATTCGCCAATAATATGATTTTTAGTAACAGTAGAATTTAATCATCACAAAAAATGCCAGCTTATAGTTACAACAGATCTTGAAACAAAATGGACGCTTTCAGTGATAAGCAACATTTCTTGTCACAGAAACTTTTAATGACAAAGTTTTTTGGTATGAAGATATTGTTGTCATTGAAAATCTTTCATGACAACTTACAACTATTTAGTGATGACTTTTGTTGTCACTAAAAGCAATTTTTTCTTGTAGTGCGAGAGGGCAGGAAAGTGATAATGCCTAAACTTCACTTGTCCCTTTGATAGATGGTGATCACCCTAGCAACTTTGATAGATGGTGATCACCCTAGCAACCAAGGAACAATTGCCTAAACCAAGCCCCATGCAACCTCGAAATGTCCGCATCTTAAACTGACATTTTGCCTATAATTGCCAACATTTGTGGCCCTCAGATTACCTAACAAAAACCTAACACACAGTATAATATAACCATGATCACTAGCCACTATTCCCTCTAAATGTGCATGTAGAATAGTACTTGCTACCACATCAGCAATCCTTACCAATTGCCAACCATGTAACCTTATATACTCTTTGGATCTTTTTTGCACATCTATAGAAACACATCAGGTATCGCCTCAAACCCTAAGACATTTTTCATAAGTTCTTTGCCTATACTCTATACTAGTTAACTGACTTAAGCATCAGAGTATCTTCTAGTGACCATCTAGCTATTGTCATTGATGTCTTCTCCTTGCTCAAGTCTAGATGCACACAACTCATAGAGCTAGAATTTATCACTATCTGTTTATGTCATCATACTTAAATTTCCTCAAATCTTTTATTCATAACACAGATGATATGAAGGAGCTGAGGGAAGCTAGATTGCTTCATAATGCCTTTAGGAGTCACCAAGAATTGTTCTCTCTCTTTAGAGCCATCTATGGTGATGACTTGGTGCCAATATATTCAACAGTTTGGTATGGGCCTATCAGATCTGAATTGGAAAGATTTGTAGTTAGATGGAATTGGAGAGGAACATGATTAACCTTGAGAGCACGAAGAAACATAGGATTTGGATGAATGAGCAATATATTACTTATTTTCATTCTCTTTGGACCAATCTTGCCTTCTTTGGTGCATTACTTAGACTTTTTCTCACCTTTGTCCATACTTGGTATACCATTTATCATAAATAAATCAATATTACCATATATGTAATATTTATTTCTCCTAGTTTGTTTTTATGATATATTTGGTGTGTTTGTACCCAGATTTGTTTCCATTGATTTTACAATATATATATGGTGTGATTCTTGTATAGGAAGACATTGATATTGAGTATCATTTGGATTAATTATATTACAAAAGTGACAATAAGCATTTTTTAAATACATAATGCACATAGATATCATCAGCATAATCAAGGCTTTCACTCAAGCTTTATCTGCTAATAGCATGTAAATGAGTTATACATTTTGTAATTGACATGCATCAAATTTATGTACGATGCAGTTATTGCTACAAATTAAGTCTCACATATTTTGTGATTTGAACCAAAAAAAGGGGTTGAAATTTGAAACATGATGACAAGATTGTAACTAAAACTCTATTCAGTAAAGCTAATCAGCAAAACATAAAAAGAATGAGAAGTGAGCTGCAAGCACAACAAAGTCAATCACACACAATGGAAGTGGTCTACACTGAAAAGTGACTACAAGCACAACAAAGTTAGTTACACACAATGGAAGTGGTCAACCAAGCATGCTTTGATAGTCAAGTCAGTGTTTAAGCAGAGTTTTAGTAATGTAGTGAAGATAATCTGAAAAGGAAAACCTTTCGATATATATAGGTGTCAAAGTGCTAATTAGCATACTCTTGGATGAATGAAATGTGACCATATGTCTTCAGCGTATTGGTAATATCAGTGAGATTCTCACTAGACAGTTGCTATAATCACATTGTTCATGCATGCTTGACTCATACCTTCTGTCATGTGTTTGTTAGGCAGTTGATTCATTGAGCTCTTTAACCAAGTCTTATGAATAGGCTGCTAGACTAGATGTAGCAGGTTTATTGCTTTGGTCAGACACCATTTGCCATAGCAGTTTCCTCAACTGGACTAAGCCAATCGAAATGGGTTGAAGACCATAGACTATTTCAAGTTGTACCATTTGCACCTATTCGTCCTCAATGGGAGACATAATTAGCTTGCCTGGAGACCTTTTGTTCCCTTAGGCCAGCTATTACTTGCCCTTTTAAGACCCACAAAAATCATATCAGTTGTATAGATCACCATCTAAGCTATTTATATTGCTTAATTTTAGCAGTTGGATCATTTCCATTCTTCTATAAAAAACAACTCAAGCCTATTGGACATTGTTTCTACCTTTTACTCTTAAATCCTAATTTGTTGTTGCTTTCCGTCACTCTTACCGATGTTCTTCCTTCACTACACATTGCTCTACTTCAACTTTTGTAGGTGATTTCTTCTACTTCTTCTACTTTTGTTTCTTTTAGTTCTTTGTTTTTTTCTCTCTTTTTCAAAACGCACTAGCTATAATAGTTTTTTCTTGGTGGTTGCATCTCATGCTTATCTGCCTTCTCTTAGGCCGCATTAAAGGGACTAGAGCCTATCACTTCTCTTGACCTAGATTCTTTTTTTTTTTGTTAGGACCTTCTAATTCCACTTGACCATTCTTGTTTGACCATCCTTCCCTTTGCTTCACCTGTTCTAACCATACTTTGTTTTCTTTGAAAGTAGTCCGTCTTTGTGCTTTCCTGCTTCATGTTTAGTGGATCAAATAACCCTATCAACCTATCATTAGATTTTGACTTCTAATCCAATCTCAGGGATACTCACTTGAACGCATCATTTACCGCTTTGCTTTTCCTCTTTGTACGATCATGGCCGACCAATCTCGTGATGAACATGGGAATGAATGGGTCAATCTAATTGACATTACACCAAATAGCCCATGAGATATCCATCCAAACAAGAAACTAATAGTTACTTCTTATGAATGGCAAGGTCTGGACATAATCTGGGAATTAAAGAAGGTCTATATCCTTGATGAGTCTATCAAGGGAATCATCATCAAACTCGCTAAGGAGGATGAATGGGTGTGTTGCTATGACACCTCATCCTTCATGATATTCTATGGGGATGTAGTCGATCATCTTCATGTTTGCCCCTTCTTCACAATCCAAACAAGCATTCTTCAAGTTCTAAACATCTACCTAACTTAACTAACCTGGAACTCTTGGGTTTTCCTTCTTTGTTTTGAAGTGCTGAGCATTCACCTTAGCTTTACCCTGACCATGGGTCTTTTTTTCATTTTCTTCACCTATTCTTAGTAGAAAACTAAGGTTAGGTGCATTTCATTTAGTGCCCTTGCTAGGTTATTACAGAGAGTATACTTATTAGCATTCATACTTGGAAGTATTCATTTTCAAAGTCTGGACGGCTAAAAGGTTTCATCCATTTTTCTTCAGGATGAGGGTTGCTCTATCCAACCAAGTGGACTAAACTTGCAAATAAACCCTAGAGTCACCCTTTTGAAGACTTCTTAGATGGTAATCAAGACTATTCGACTATTGGTGTTGGGGACATTTGATGCCCAATTTGTCCTTTATATGTGTTTTGTTCTATACTTTGGCTTTGCTTGTTTACTCTACCTTTACTGACTTCTACATGTTCTTGTTTTACTCAATTTGCAAGCTAAATAAGGATGTGAAGAGATACATTGCTCAATGATGGATCCAAAATGCCTCACTAAGATTCATGCTTGGGCAGTTAAAGAAAAGCCTATTGTGTCACTAACTACCCAGCTTGAATTGATGCCACTAGCAGATGAAGTTGCTATCGATGCTCCCTCCTTTGATCAACTTGTGCCTAATGCCAGTCATACCAAGATGTTATCCATAAGAAAGTAAAAAGTTTCCTCTGAAGAGTCATCTAAAGGTAAGGAAAGCAATTCTTCCAACTTCCCTACTCTTGCTGCTATGAAAATCAAACTGGGTGCTTGGAAAGAACTATTGTCAATCAAGTGTCTTTTGATATCATAAGCAACCTATGGTATAAAGATGTAGATTATGACACTTTTTTGTGCAACTAACTGCTTCTCCTTGTTGATCATGATTGTGCCAAATAATTCATATTAAATTATGGTCCCTGCACCTTCTAAAATCTTTTACGACCCTGATTGTTCGCTCAGCCCCTTTGATCTTGGCCACTATGCCAGCCTTTGCTAGGAATGAGAGAGAATTGGTGAACACCAATCCCAGTGTGGTAAAAGGCCTGAAGAAGGACATTGAGGCCAAGGCTAAGGAGGTGGCTGATCAGGATAAGAGTATCTCTGATCTTATTGATCATATTGCGAAGTTGGTGAAAGAGTGGGATGGCTTGTCCCTGAAAAGCAAGGACCTAGCAAAGCAGCTGTCTTCTAAGGCACTAGAATTGGAGATTGAATGAAAAAAATAAGAAGAGAATGAAGTATCTTTTGATGCCAGACTCAAAACTACTATTACCAAAGTTGAAGATCTTAGCTACCTCATGTTTTCAAATGGGTTTGCAAAAGCAATATGCCATATTCAACATTCTAATCCTAACTCATTGCTTAATCTTTCAATAACTAATAGGGATAAGCCTTTGGAGTAGATTCTTGTAGAGTTACCAAAGAAGTTGGGTCCCAGCTTCTTTTGTTGTTATTGTCACTTTCCACTCTTCTTTTGTCATTGTTTTTTTTTGTATGAAATAGGTCAAACGGTCATATAAATGAAATCTGCTTATGAACTAATTGACTTTGTCATCACTGCACTTTGTCAGATGACTATTATTTTGGCCTTGTTGCGTTACCTATCTAAATGAGCCTCCAACGAGCCTTTTGTCTATCATTTTACATTATTGATCTTTCATGCCTCTAAGAGGCTTTATACTTGCTACTTACTTTTCTTTGCATGCTGACCTTTTGATCATTCGGGCCTTTACAAGGTTTTTAACATCAATTTATCTTACACTTATGCTTGGATATCGCACTTCATGAGCTTCACCTTACATACATTTTTTCACTGACACTGATGGAATTACCCAGCTTCTTACTAGCACCAAGAGGTTTGTTCAATCTTTTACTAGCCTTGAGGGATATGCTTGATCTTCTGCTAGTGCCAAGGAATCTACTTGTTCTTTTATAAATGATGACTTGGTGGGTGTGATGACTAGCCTACCCATGAACTTTTTATTCTCCTAGGCTAGCTGTTATCTATACTTTGCCAGCTACAACATGTTTCGCCTAGGACCATTCCTTCTTGAGGAGTCTTGGGACTACCCAAGGACTTTTCCTTCCTAAGAAGTCTAAGACCTACGAGGATCGCCATCTCAATAGTTCATCCCAATTCTCCTTAGTTATTGGATTTCTTCCAACCCTCTATAAAATCCAACTTAGGCCTCTTGATGGTGATGTCTATATTTCACCCTTAAGAGCGCCTAACTCTGTTGTTGTTTGCTACCATCTTTTTCAATGCTTTTCTTTAGTTTCCAGTTATTTCACCACTTCACTTGTAGGTAAGCTTTTTGCATTGTTTTTAGTTTTAGCTTTCCTTTTCCTCTTATTTCTTTCAAAATGCACCAACAACAGTAGCTTTCTTTTAGAGACTACACCTCGCGTGACTGTATTTCCTTCCCTAAATTTTATTGGGGAGGCTGGTATTTTCACTTTAGTTTTATTTGTTTTTCTGCCTTGCTAGCTTCCCACTTGTTCTTTGTTTTATTTTTAGATTACTAGTTGAGCAAATCATTTGAAGATGGACTCCAAGCAATTGACAAAAACATGCACCTGAGCTTTGGTCAAGTAGAAACCTATTGTTCTATTGACCACTCAGATCAAGTCAGCACCAAAAGTGGCTGTTGCAGGTGACTCAACCTCTCCTAACCAGGCTAAGTCTTCTTTTAATCCCACTAAGGCATTACTTTTGTACAAGTGAAAGGCTTCCTCTAAAGGCTCCTCCAAGGGTAAGGGGAGTAGTTCTTCTGATGACATAGATGCAGAGTATTAGGCCTTTCTATGCAATCTTTCCAAGGTTGACGAGAATAAACCCTTAGAGTAGATTATGGAAGAGCCAAAGGAATATTAGGCCCTATTATACCTTGATTATTATTGTTTGCACTTTTCTCCTTTTTCTTTCTCTTTTTACATATGTATGGAATCGGCCGATTAGCCATATGAATGGATTTATGAACTTTTCCTTTGTGTGTAACGTTATTTTAATCAACTTTTGCATGGTGTTCCTTTTTGTGTGTGCATTCAACTAGCCTTGTAATTGTTTTTGTTTTGCCAATTTTCTGATCATTTAGGTTTCCACTAGTGTTTTTAATCAATTTATTTGTCTAGATGTCACGTTTTGGCAACTTTTTGATCTTTTATCAATATCAAGGGATCTGTTCAATCTTGTATTAGTGCTAAGGGATAAGTTCAATCTTTTATTAACGCCGAAGGATCTACTCAATCTTTTATTAATACCAAAGGATTTGCATGACCTTTTAAAGGAGACTTGTAAATATGGTAATTTCCACTTTCATATCTCTTTCACTTTGCTACATAATTTGAAGCTAGTAATAATTACAGCTATACATGGTATGATATTAGGTGTGTCACATTCCACGTTTGGGGAAGAGACTTTCCTTGAATAGTCTCTTGGCAATAAGTGCCATTGAGAAGGTTTTCTGATATTTTGAATGGCCTCTCCCATGCTGGTACTAATTTTTCATTAGCTTGTGCCTTGTGTGGATCGTCTACCTATCGTAGGATTAAGTCACCATTCTCGAATGCTTTACTCTTCATTTTTCTATTTGTAATTTTGGTGACTTTTGCCTTGTAACACTCATTTCAAAGTTAAGCCATCTCTCTCTTCTTTATCATCATATCTAGTTCTTCCTTTCTTATCTTTTCATTACTTTGTTGTTCGTATTATTCCCTTCGGTTAGAGCATTTTCCAAGCTCAACTAGGAGCATGGCCTCCTTCCTCTTGTGTGAACATGAAAGGAGTCTTGCTGGTGGCAGAATGTATAGTGGTTTTGTACAACCACAAAACACTCGTTAGTTCTTTAGCCCATTCCCCTTTTGCCTCGTCCAACCTTTTATGCAGTCCTTTAAGGATGATCCTATTTACTAGTTCAGCTTGCCCATTTAATTGAGGGTGCTCAATGGATGTGAAATTTTGCTTAATTCCTAACTTTCATTTTAAGACATGTAAGACTCATGTTGTCATAAAAGATATGCAGTTGTAGATATACCTTAGGCAAAAATTTTGAAAGTTGTTGCCACCAAACTGCTTTCTGTTGTCTGATATGATTGTTACGAGAAGGTCATATCTGAAAGGAGTTGTTAACAATTTTCCTATGCCAAAGTTTGTATTTTAGAAACTCTACCTGCAAATGACATTTTTCCAAATGAACTATTGTACATTATTTAAGGATATGGTCGCAAGGGGCTCTGCCTTCATTCAATTGGTAAAGTAATCAACCACTACCTCCACATCCTTAGTAGATTTATGCCCTATTGGTCAAATAGCCATGGAGTAAAAATGGAGATCTATTCTATGGTTCGCTGCCTTTAAACCTTTGCAAACTTTTGCCACTTTTCATATCTTCATACAAGCTTTAAGGCTTCTTTTTTTCATTTTAAGCCAAAAATAACCTGAGCAAATGACTTTTAGTGCAATTGGTCCTCCTGCCATGTGAGACCCACAAATGCCTTCATGAATTTCTCTTAGAACATAATTGGCTTCACTTGCTCGGTGGCACCTTAGTGGCAAGATGATGTAAAATTAGCAAGCCCAAACCCAACACAAGACAAAAAGACCACTTTGGATGGACCTCTAACTCGTGCCAAAGCCAA
>JANHAO010030860.1:0-10056 GCA_026873985.1 Saraca asoca
GACCATCTTCCATAACACTTCAAGGGTGGCATTGATTCTTGAAACCCACATCCTGTTGGCCGAAGTTCTAGACCTCCATACGAGCTGAATTTTGACGACAACAAATATGATTACAAATTGATTGAAATAATTTTTGGAAATTTTCCTTTTATTTTGATAGTCAAAATTAATTGATTGGAAATAAATTTGGAAACTTTCCTTTAATTATTTACTTGATACCAAAGTTTTGAAAAGTTACATGGAATTTAATTGATTAATTATTTTGAAATTAATGATGATTAGTTTCCAAAATAGATTGAATGTGATGTTTGGTGATGAAATCAAATTAGTCAACTTACTTAAATAAAATGTTAATTAAATAACTTGAAACATGTATGACCATAATTTGAATCAAATAGTTAACGTTTTATGCTTTCTTATCTTGTATGCCTCATATATATTTGAATGTCTGGAAGGATGATTATAGACTAAAAGTTTTATGAATATAATGTATATTCTATATTTCATTATTTGTATTAAATAAGGCTGAATGCCCTCCCATTCTCTCTACTTGTAAATGTAAAATTCTCTTCTCATTTCACATCCCTTGAATGTAACTCAAGATTTCATCTATAAGATGTAATTAGTTATATAAAATAGAAATTTAGGAATTTTGTTTCTTTTGGAAGGAGAAGAAGGAGCCTAAGTGAGATGCATGGCAAGAAGTGTATCACATGAAGATTCTTCCCTTATATGACTCAAAGTGATAATTTATTTAGTCCATAATCATCCCCTCTATGTTATGTATGCATGATTTATGTGCATGATATAAATGATGATGTATGTATGGCATAGAGTAGTAAACATATGTATGTCAAGTATTTATATGTATGATATAAATGGGATGTTTGTATGATGCAGAATAGTGCATGAGACCTTTAATAGTTAAACCCCTTACTAATTTAATTTGCATGTTAAGAACATGGTCCAATGCCATCCATCAAAATAATGATAACCAGAGATTAATTTCGTGATAACTTATTAGCGTTAATTAAGGTTACGCTATATCTTTCATGTTATTATTATTCGAAAATATTCTTAATTGATGGGTTTATCTTAACAAACATGTATGGCTTGGAATGTCCTTTTGTCAATTGATTATATAATGTTTGGGCGTAATTAGCTTTCACTTTGAACACTATTAAGAAGGAGTTGTTAATGATGTTTGATGTGATAGATAATAAATGATAAAGAGCTGTCAACCTAATGATTAAGAGTTACATAGAGATGTAATTGACCAAGAGTTATCTATCTAGTCTAATTTATTTAATTCCTTGGCCTCCGTCAAGTTTAAGCAAAATAAATCAAGATCCTAACCTACTATAGTTATCATTCAAGGTGATAATTTGATTTTAAGACATAGGATCAATAGAATTAAAGAAAATAGTGGGACTTCACTTTATTAAAGTCCATATAAAATGAATCTTATGCTTAGATATTAATCCCCTGTATTCATATTGAAGGTTGTTTAAAATGACAAATAACATCTCTTTAAGAAGTATTCTAACTAATAATAAGCTTATTGGTCCAAATTAAGTAGATTGGTAATAGAACTTGAAGATTATCCTTCAGTAGGAAAAGATAGCCTATATCCTTGAGAAAAACCCTCTTGTACATCCATTTGAAGGTTCAAGTGAGTATAAAAGTTTTGACTTTGATGCTTACTTGGAACATGAAGAAGATGCTGAACAATCAACATGTATGATACTGGCTATAATGTCTCTTGAGCTTCAAAAGTAGCATGAGAATATGACACCCTCTAAAATGATTATGCATTTATTGAAATTATGAAAAGTTATGCTTATATTGAGAGATACCAGATATCTCAAGAATTGTTCAATTGCAAGATGGCCGAGGCATCATCTGTTATAACTCATGTGCTAAGAATGATCGAGCTAATAGAGAGATTAGCCCAACTCGACCATGTGATTGACAATGATCATATAGTGAACATCATACTGCATTCCCTTCCTGAGTCATTTGGATAGTTTGTCTTGAATTTCTTCATGAATAAGATAGAGGTCTCTCTAGCAGAATTACTTAACATGCTTAAAACTACTAAAATGACTTTTAAGATAGAATAGCTTATATAGATATTCAGCATTTCTTCTAAGCCCAAAAAAGAAAAAAAAAGCCTAAGAAAAGTTCTAGGGCTAAGATTGGGGTTGAAAAACCTAAAAGAGGTATGCAAAAAATGAAAGAGAGCACTCGTAAAGGCACATGTTACCATTACAGTATAGAAAGCTATTGAAAGTGGAATTATGAAGCTTATCTTGAGATCGTAAAATAGAAGAAGCTTGGAGAAGCTTTTACTTCTAGTAAAAACAAAATCTTAAAGCAAAAGAAACTTAGAGAAGCTTCCACTTCAATAAAAAAACCAAGGTTTAATGAATCCATAAAACCATCATATCTTTGACATTATAAAGTTGGTCATATAAATGAAACTAGAATCATAAAGTTACATAATGATGGATACTTAGATCCATTCAATTATGAATCATATGAAACTTGTGAATCATGTCTTATTAGGAAAATAACTATAAAATCCTTCATTGGAAAGGGTGAACATGCCAAAGAAGTGCTAGAGTTGAAACAATGTTGTATGTGGTCCAATGACTACTCTAGCTAAAGGAAGATTTTTCTACTTCATCATGTTTACTAATGATTATTTTAGGTTAGGTATGAGTATGTGTACTTTTGATGTAGAGAAACAAACTAAAAAGAGTATCAAGACACTTAGATCATATCAAGATGAAGAATACCCAAGCTAGGAATTCATGGATTACTTAAGACAGTTTGGGATTCTTTCGTAATGGATTCTTTTAGCAACACCACAAAAGAATGATGTTTCAGAAAAGAGAAACCATACCTTACTTAACATGGTACATTCCATGATGAGCTTTACAACTTTACATATCTCTTTTTGGGTTTATAATTTGGAAATTGTTGCATATATCCTTAACTGTGTCCCTTTCTGTTGATAAGATACCATACAATCTATGGTTTGAAAAGAAACCGAGTCTCTCACATGTGAAGATTTGGGGATGTTTTGCTTATCTGAAGCTTATCATCGCATAAGTTGGGATCTAATAGTGATGGATTTCTACTTATGGTATACCTTAAGGAAAGAAGCATTTACTATTTTTACCATCCCGTTAAATAAAAGGTGTTTATCTCAACAATTTCTACCTTTTTGGAAAAGAAATTTATCCTTAAAAAGGCTAGTAGTAATAAAGTAGAACTTAAAGGAGTTTAAGAGCCATATAATAACACAAATTATACAATTGAGGATGATCTTAATCAAGTATTTTATGGTGTTAAGATAAGTAATCAAGCTCAAAGTAAACATATACTCTAGGGATTTAGTAGGGAACGTTATGAACCTAAAAAATATGATTTTCTACTTACATAGGAGAATGACAATAAGCTTACTAGTTACCAAAAAGCAGTATTAGATATTAAGTCCTTGAAGTACATAAAGCTATGAAATCCAAAGTGGATTCAATGCATAAGAATTGAGTATGGGACTTGATTATTGCATTCAAAGGAATAAAACCCATCGAGTGCAAATGGTTCTTTAAAAGAAAAATCAATACAAATGGCAAGATACAAACCTACAAGGCTAGGTCTGTGGCAAAAGGTTATAGGAATGTTCAAGCTATTAACTATAAGGAAACTTTTTTGCCTGTTGCCATGATAAAGTCCATTAAGATTTTACTTGTAATAGCTGTACACCATGATTATAAGATTTAGCAAATAGATGTCAAAATAGCTTTCCTTAATGGAAACCTGAAAGAGGATGTGTATGTGATACAACCTAAGATTTTATGTTTAAGAACCCTACAATCTATGCAAGCTAAAGAAATTCATTTTGATAAAATAGTCAAATCATTTGACTTCAATAAAAATGCTAATGAATCTTGTACGTACAAAAAGGTTAGTAGAAGTATAGTTATGTTTTTTTTGTTGTATGTAGATGACATATTGCTTATAGGAAACAACATTTCCATGTTATAATGTTAGAGAATCACTATGAAGGACTTAGGAGAAGCATGCCACATTTTAAATAGGAAGATCTATATAAATAAGTTTAAAAGGTTGCTTGTTCTCTCCCAATCCATGTACATAGATATGATACTAAAGAGATTTAGCATGGATAAACCTAAGAAAGGGTTTTTAGCCAAGTCTCATGGTGTTCACTTGTTTAGGAAGGAGCATTCTAAGATAGAAGATGAATAAAAATGCACAAATAAGATTCTTTATGCATCTACAATACGATCAACCATGTATGTCATGCTATATACGCAGCTAGATGTCTCCTATACACTAAGTGTGACTAGTAGATATCAAGCCAATCTAGGTAATAAACACTGAAATGCAATCAAGATGATCTTTAAGTACTTGAGAAGAACTAAGAATGTATTCTTGATAAATAGAGGAGACCCTGATTTAAGAATCAAAGGTTTCACATATGTAAGCTTTTAGTCAAATCAGGATGATGACAAATCACAGTTAGGATTTATATTTACTCTTGATAGAGGTGGGGTATACTGTAATAGTTCAAAGTAAGATACCATAGTAGATTCTACAATCGAAGTTAATTATAGTGTTGCTTCAAAAGTAACAAATGAAGCATTTTGGAAAAAGAAGTTCATCATTGAACTAAGGGTGGTTTTTAACATTATTAATCCAATAGAAATCTATTGTAATAATAATGAGGTCATAGCATAAGCTAAGTAACTGAGGTCTTATCAAAGATCTAAGCATGTCTTAAAGTGTTACCATTTGTTTAGAGATCATAGAGTGCAACGAAATAAGAATAAAACAGATATCCATAGTTGACAATATACTTGATTCCTTTATTAAGGTTTTGTCTTAGCAGAAATTGGATCATCATTTACGAAGTATTAAGAATAAGTATAAGGATGACTAACTCTAGGTCAAGCAAGAGATTGTTAGTATAGGATGCCCTAGTGACAATTATTGTAATGACATTAATACTACATATCTTAGCATGTTTAATAAAACATTATGCTTTTTGCCTTTTTATCAGTTTAGTCTTAAATATATATATATGCTTTATATATGCACACTATCTTGGATAAATTCCTTAAAGTTATAATCATGTATAAATAAATCACAATTAAGATTGTGATTATGAGATAATTTGTACATATAATTATAATTTCTCAATATCCCTAGTTATGGAATAATTGAGAAAACATGATATCAATTATTCATGAGTAAACTAGCATATGTTATGTCACATTCTTTGGAAGAATGTAGTGATCTCATACATTATTTGATATGAAGATATCTGAACAAACATGTGGGTAGATGTTAGAAAACATGACTAGATTAACCCACCTTGAGAAACCATATGAATTATTACCATGTATCAATGAACTTCTCATATGAAAGGTGGTGTAAGTGATTTTAGATTTAAGATCAACATATTATCTCATATATGGAATCAAGTACTTTGATTTTATTCTAGGCTTACACTCTTGAAAGAATAGATACAAATAATTTTGGGTACACCATGAAGTGTATGAAGATAGTGATTGATCAAGGGAGAATATATCCTCCTTGGTAATAAAGGAAAGTTATTCTGAAGATTTTTTGATAATCGTGCTATGATCAAAATCATAGGACTATGTATTAATTGATATATAAAAAGAGTTTTATATATAATCAATTAATGTTGTATAAAAGGAGTTGTATGTATGAATAATTATAAGATAGCACATGGTTAAACATTCTCCTTAGATTGAACATTTATAGGGTTGAGACTTGAATCATATCCGTAGACCAATTTGAATATCAAGAGATGAAGGGATTGAATTATACATTAACACCTTGTTATGAAATGTTTGATTTCAAAGTGAATCTATTCCTGGCGTTTAGATGGTCATGATGTTTTGCTATAAGTCAATCATGATTTATGAATTTGTTTGAATAATTTGGTAAAATTGTGTTTGAATTAAAATGTTTTAATTCAATTACACTTGATGAAGCTTATAAATGAATTCATTTACAACATGTATGGAAGCCTAATGAGTTACACACAATAGAATCACTTTGATCCAAAGTCAAATAAAAGTTAGAATGCAAAAAGTAATAAATTCAAGAGTTGAATTCAATGAACATCTTGAAAATTTGAAATGAGTATTAAAGTATTCTAATGCAATTAGAAGTATTAATTAATCAAATATTTCATCATTCTAATAGAGATTATAATTATTAAATAGTAGTAAATTTTCATAATTGATATTTAAATGTTAGAACATTTATATCAACAAAGGAGGAGATCTAAAATGAAGGAATGGTTCTTCACTTAGAAATTGTTCTAAGGAATTAAAATTATTAGAGGATGATTACAAAAGAAAATTTTATGAGTGTGGACTTCTTAGGCCTAAGGGGCTGCACAACTTAGGTTAAGGAGTGTGTGGACTTCTTGAGCATACAAGGTTGCACTAGTTGTGTAGCCCATCCACTTTAAGTGGATGGCATAAGCAAAAGGCATGCCTTAGATTATGCATCACTCAAGAAACTTCCTCACTCTTGCTTATGTTACAAACTCATCTATACAGGGAAGAGGGAGGCCAAACCAAAAAGAAAAAAAGAAGAAGAAGAATTCATATATAGGAGTTTCAGTGCTTACACAAGTGTTATGCACCAATTCTCTCCTCATGATCTCACTTATATCCTTTTTGCATTCAAATACTTAACCCTGCCCTAGTGAATAATGATTCCTTAGAAAGCTAGCACTTTTGAAGCTAAGTGGTTATATTTCCCATTCTACAAGTTAAGAGAACTTTGTAGAAACTTTGAATTAACTTGGTTCGTGTATATCAATATCAATGTCAGAGATCAAATTTAAAGGAGTTGTTCAGACACAATCCAAAGAAGTTGATCATGGGGCTTCTTTATAGAATCACTTGGAGATTAAACTTAATGTTGAAAATTAAGAATTCCATGAATAACTCTTGTGAAGGTATAATTTAGACTTTTTTTAAAAAAAAAATTACCTTGCCTTTGAATTAATACACAAATAACATAATCCAAGTTTAGGAAAAAATTTAAAATTTCTATTGCGCTAATAATTGGCATATTTGATATGCTTAGATCTATTTTTCTCAATAAAGAAGTGAGATCACACAAAGAGAGTTGGTGCACAACACATATATTAGGGGTGAATTGGTATTTTTTTGGTTTGGCTTCACTTCTTTATAAATAGAAGAGTTTAAAGCACAAGCAAGAATAAAGAAGTATTATGAGTAGTGCATAAGCTAGGATAACCTCTTGCTTGCGTTATTCACTCATAGTGGTTAAGCTGCACAATTAATGTAGCCCCACAGGCCCAAAGAGTCCACACTTCTTAACATAATGCTCTCTCTTTTATGTCCAACAAGCCTAAACACTTTCCTGTAAGTCCAAACTCATAAACACTCTTTTTGTAAATATTCTCTAATTGTTTTAACTAATTTATAATAATTTCTAAGTTAAGAACCATTCCTCTACTCAAGATCTCCTCCAGTGTTTATATAAATTTTCTCCACATCTAATGGAAATTTCTACTATTTAATAATTATAATCTTTATTAGAATTATTAAATCTTTGATTAATTAACACTTCTAATTACATTAAAATAATTAATTAATCATTTCAAATTTCCAAGATGTTCTCCCAATTTAACTCCTGAATTCATAATATTTTACATTTTAACTTTTCCTTTGACCTTGGATTAAAGAGATTATATTATGTGTGACCCATTAGATTTCCATGCATGTTGGCAAAGAATTCATTTATAAGCTTCTACAAGTCAATTGAATTAAAACTCCTTTTAATTCAAACACAATTTCTCTAAATTGTTCAAATAAATTCATAGATCAAGATTGGCTTCTAGCAAAGCATCATAACCATTCGAATGCCAAGAAGAGATTTGTAGAAAACAAAACTTATTGTGGCAAGATGTTAGTGTGTAATTCAATCTCTTCATCTTTTAATATTTAAATTGGACATAGGGTATGGTTCAAGTATCAAACTTATATATGTCCAATCTAGAGTATATGTTTGACTATGTGCTATCTCATAATTGTTCATACATAAAACTCCTTTTATGCATTAATCAATATATAGGCCTATGATTTTGATCATAGCACAAATGTCAAAATATCTTTAGAATGTCTTTTCTTTGTTACCAAGGATGATAAATTCCATCTTGATCAATCACTACCTTTATGTACTTTATTTTATACCCAAAATTATTCATATTTACTTTTTAAAAGTGCAAGCCTAAAATAAAATTGAAGTGCATGACTTCATACATATACTATGTTGATTTCAAGTTTAAGGATTACTTACACCACCTTTCATATGAGAAGTCCATTGACACATAGTAATAATCCATATAGTTTCTCATGGCTAGTTATCCAATTATATCTTCCATAACATATACTAATATATTTGTCTAGATATCTCTGTATCAAATAGTATATAAGATCACTGCATTTGTCCAAAGAATGTGACATAACATGTGATGGTTTACTCATGAATAATTGATATGCTATTTTCTTAATTATTCCACAACTAAGGATATTTAAAAATTATAACTATGTGTACAAATTATTTCATAATTACAATCTCCATCTTAATTTACTTGTACACAATTATGTTTTCAAGGATTTTATCTAAGATAGTACACATATATCAAACATATATATATATATATATATTTAAAACTAAATTGATAAAGAGGTCAAAACATCATGTTTTATTAAATATACTAGATATCCATGCCATTATAACTGATTATTTCTAGTATCTATAAATCATGATTAACTTCTAGCAACATGTCATGAAAACCTAGTTAATGTGAATTATAAATATAAGCTTTTTTTAGTTACAATTAGCATATAATATAGTCATTTCATTCATTTAGTATCTTGGTCAAACTTAGGATATGGTCTTAAGTCAAATATCTTAAGTCTTAACCATCCATTAACTAAATGTCCATTCCTTTACTCATTACTCGTTTATTAAACTCATAACACTCTTTTCTGATTTCAACCTATCTACTTAAGAAACATAGGACATTATCTTCTTTTGAGAAGTGATGAATCCCTTGCTAACATTCAGAAACTTTTATACATAGCAAAAATATACCCAATTATTAGCCTAGATTATTCTAAGCTATACATTTTCCTTGATTTTAATGTTGAAAAACAATTTCTATAATTTTTACATCTGACAATTTGTTTTAGTCTTTGTAGGTTCAAAGATATTTGTTTCATGATTCAAGAGATCCAATCCAAGTTTAGTTTTTAGGACTTATTTTGTTTAATAGGATCTTTTGTAAATAAACTCAAAGAATATTTGATCCAATGTTTTTAATCAAATAATGAAGTAGAGAAATTATTTGAAGAAAACAACTTTTCCTAAAAATAATTTTTTACACCATACTTCAATGTGACATCGATGCATTGAAGAACTTTTTGAAATGTTTATATTTCAATCGAAGTCACTTCGATGTGTGAGGAAAAACTTTTTACCAAAGGTTAGATAATATGGCTACTTTGATGTGGTAATTGATGTGAAGACTATGTACAACAGACTATATATCGATTTCACTTCGATGCATTAGTGAATAACAGACTATAATCGATGTCACTTTGATGCAGTAAGTGAAATTCAATTTTTTTGTTATAGATGGTTATAACTATTATTCCATCCTAACTACCTTTCCTATATAAATGTTCTCACACAATTTTTTCATACGATTGAGTGCAAAAACATTTAAGAAAGGGCTGAGAACAATTTTTCTCTCTATTTCATCAATTTCTAAGAATTTTTCAAGCTTATTGGATCAGAGACTCCTAAAGTTTCACTGTAGTTTTTTTTTTAGATTTTCATCTCAAACTTTGGTATTGTATTTTCAATTCCTTCTCTATTCTAATTTCTTTTATTTAGATTTCTAGGTGTTAGAAATCTGTATAGGTTTAGAAGAGCCTATGT
>JANHAO010030861.1:0-10053 GCA_026873985.1 Saraca asoca
AATAACAGACTAGGAATTCATTGCAATGTCAAAGTTCATCAACAATCTCAACTAAAGCAAATTTAGCTCATATTCATTTCTACAATAGCTCTTAAATTCAAAGCATTCATTATTCTCTACAACCAAAAATAACAAGATAAAAAAAAGAAAAGAAAAGAAAATGAAGAAAATCAAATCTACTGTTCTCTGTAACTTCCTCTCCTTCCTTTACTACTGACCCCAAATTTCTCGATTTCTGGTTCTAGTTTTTTGGCTAGCTACTGTCCCTCATGTCATCTCAAATTCCTTTAGGTTTTGAACCCCCAAAATGCCAGAGAATGAATGTCTTTCATGTGCTATGCTACTACCCTTTTTATCAGAATTTTTATAGCACCAAAATTAGGTAAAAAACCATTCAGCTTCCTCCAACAAGGTAACATGACGTGCCACCTTTGCTGGCTTCCTTCTTTTTTTGGTTTCCCTCATGCAGCCTCATGCTAGCTCAGCTTTTCCTCCCATTTTTCAGCACCAAAATGGTAGAATATTCAACCCTCCACGTGCTCTTTGCTGGTCCAATGTTTTGGGCATCCAAAATGGGCTGAATGTGCCCAAAATTCCTCTGTTGACCTACTCCCTTGCTGCCTCCATTGGGGTGACGTTTTTGGGCATAAAAAATGGGTTGATTATGTTGCTAACTTGTCCATAATTACTGTTGCCTTTTTGTCTTTGTGTTTTTGGGACTACTAAAATTGTCCATTCATGCCAGCCTCTGTTTTTGGGCTTTCAACACCAAGAAAAATGGGCAGAATGGCCTCCTTTCATATGCAATGCAACTGTTGAATTTTAATTGGATTTTTGCTAATTCAACCCTTCACTCTAGCTCAACCAAAACTGGGTAGATTGTGTCTCTCCCTCATGTGCACCTCAGCTTCCTTTTTAATTAGAAATTTACCTTCAAGTAAGCTAGTCCCTAGTAAAAGAAGGTGAAGTTATAGAAGGTAAATTTTTCCTTGCTAAAATAGCTATCTTTCTCTTCAACTTCTAGTATTTTTTTTCTTTGTCTTTTTCCTCCTTTTATGAAGCCATAATTAAGCCTCAAACATCAGCAAATAAACATTATGAATTCAACTCAATTCCTCTATTAGCAAATCCAAAATTTTCACAAATAAAATCACAAAACCACTTTAGAAAAAATAACAAAAATAACTAATAAAAAAAAGTTGATTTATACAAATCACTCTCATACTTCAACAATTTAAGTTTAGAAATTGTCAAGATAACTCTATTTTCATAGAGTTATCAACTAGACAAAGTAAAAGGAAAATGAGAGAAGGAGTTGTTGAGCATCTTGTGTTCTTATAGGTGTTAGGGAAAATCAGATCGAAAGACATCAAATATGTTGATCAAGCATAAAGTATGCATAGAAAATTTTTTAATATTTTCTTACACCCTAATCATGTTATTTACAAATTAATTCATAAGCAAGGTAAAATTTAAATTATACCTTTTTGAGAGTTGCTCTTAGAATTCTCTATGAAATATGAATTTAATCTTCAAGCAATTCCACAAACTTTTCAACCAACCCCACAATCATGTCTTTAGGATTGTCATCTGGCAACTCCTTTGGCTTTGATCTCCAATACCAATGATGATCCACATGATCTAGTTTGACCAAAAGCTTTTGCCATGTCCATGAAACAGGAAGAATAGAAAAATCAACCACTTAGCTTAAGAACTACCTTGCTTATAGCAGCGGTAAGTGCAAGTTGAACTGTAGAGACTATAGATTAATTTTAATATATTCATAGTAGAAAATAAGGGGTTTGGATTTTAATTAATTAGAAATAGGAATTAAACAAATAGTAATTAGAAATAGGAATTAAACAAATAGTAATAACATAAGCAAATAGAAATAAAGAAAATGCGAATCTAATGGAGAAAAGTTTCAACCCAAAGGACTCTTACAATCAATTTTATGACTAATCATTAACACTAACATTTCATCCCTTCTTTGATTGCTTGGTCAATAATCTAATTAAGCCCCACAACTAATTAATTCTTGCTAATTTTTTCTAATTTGACCAACCAAGCCTAACAGTTGATTAACAATTATTGTTGAATCAATTGAAGCCCAGCACCTCAACCAATTCACCAATAGCATTAAGATCTAAAAACACCAAGATTAATTAATCAATTTACCCTAGTAACAAACCAATTAATTATCCCTAATTCTCTAGGAAATTAACATATCCCAACTGTAAATCAAAAACCCTATTGCTATTCAAGCCAAACAACCATAAACAACAACATTGCCTATAGAAATTCAGCTAGGAGTAAATCAAAATGAACAATTAATTAACTACTCATCATAATCAATCATCCAAAGCAATTATTGGAATTAAAATAGAGAATCAAGAGAATCAAATTAGGAACACATTAACAATAGAAGTAAGTTTAATAGTCAACTAAAAATTGATATAGAATCTCCCTTAGATTAAAAGAAAAGATTAACTACAGATTACAAAAGAAAGAAAAGACTAAAAGGGACTGTTGTTCATGCCCTAGGATAGCTTCTCCTTTATTACAAAAGTGAGAGAAAACAAAAAACATCCTAAATCACTACTAATTTCACATTTTTGTACTATACCCTACCTCTTATTTTGGCTGCTAATTAAGGTGTTAGATAAAGGCACAATTAGACTGGGTCTCTTCATAAAAGTTATATCCCTATCTCTTAAAAATGCAATGGCCCTATTTGTTCTAAAAAATTTGATTTCTAGGTCAATTTATGAGCTAAAAAATTTAATACTTAAGTCCACAATTATGAAGCTCAATGAAAATGGTGTAGTTTGACCTCAAACCCTTCATGAAAGTTGTTGCGATGGATTTTAGCTATCCTGTGGGCTTGGATTTGCATTAAAATAAGGAGTGAAGCCCTATATGCGATGAAAATATCAAAACTAGGTCACAAGATAACAATCTATTTTGGTATCTGGGCCTAAATTGATGTCCAAATTGGTTAAACAAGACTTCGGACTCTTCATGACATTTTTAGAGATTTGTCTTATATTTCCAACCACATAAAAATTAGGATCACACAAAGAGAGTTAGCACATAGCATATATGCTAGGGCTGAGTTGATATGTATTTCAATTTAGCTTCTTTCCTCTTTAATTAGAAGAGTTTGAAGCATAAGCAAGAGTGATAAAGGAAGCATGAGTGATATGCAAGTTAGGGCTTCCTATTGCCCATGTCATCCATTCCAAGTGACCCTATAGCTCATTTGGCCCAAGGAATGCACACTCCTTAACTTTATGCTCCCACTTTTATGTCTAACAAGCCTAAATACCTTTTTATGAGTCTAAACTCATAAACTCTCATATATAATCATTTTTCTAATTTCTTTAATTAATTAAAATAATTTTTCTAAGTGAGGAACCAATCCTCTACTCAAGATCTCTACTAGTGTTAATATAAATGTTCTACAATATTTAAATATCAAGAAAGGAAATTTCCTACTATTTAATAATTATAATCTCCATTAGAATTATTAAATCATTGGTTAATTAACACTTCTAGTCACATTAGAATACATAATCAATCATTTCAAATTTCAAAGATGTTCACCAAATTCAACCCTTGATTTCATAACATTTTGCATTCTAACTTTTCCCTTGACTTTGGATTAAAGAGATTCAATTGTCTGAATCAGGTCTCCATGCATGTTGACAATGAAATCGTTTACAAGCTTTTATAAGCTCAATTGAATTAAAACTCCTTTTAATTTAAACACAATTTGTCCAAATTACTCAAACAAATTCAAAAATCAAGATTGACTTCACACAAAGCATCATTACCAACCAAATGCCAGGAATAGATTTGTGAAAATCAAAACTTTTCATGACATGGTTTTAGTGTGTAATTTAATCCCTTCATCTCTTGATATTTTAATTGGACTTAGGGCATGGTTCAAGTGTCAACCATATAAACAACCAATCTTGGGTGTATGTTTGATTATGTCCTGTCTCATAATTATTAATGCATAAAAATCCTTTTATTTATCATTTATTGATTATACGTAAAACTCCTTTTATGTATCATCTTCAACACAAATGTCAAAACATCTTTAGCATATTTGTCCTTTTTTTACCAATAATGAGGAATTCCATCTTGATCAATCACTAAATTCATGTACTTTATGGTGTACCCAAAATTATTCATATATACTTTTTAATAATGCAAGCCTAAAATAAAATTAAAGTGCACAACTCCATACATAAGAGACTATGTTAATCTCAAGTATAAGGATCACTTACACCATCTTTCACATGAGAAGTCCATTAATACATGGTAACATTCCATATGATTTCTCATGGTGAGTCAATCCAGTCATATGTTCCATAACATATACCTATATGTTTGTCTAGATATCTCCATATCAAATAGTGTATGAGGTCCCTGCATTCTTCCTAAAGAATGAAATATAACATATGCTGGTTTACTCATTAATAATTGATATCTTGTTTTTCACAACTATATATATTTAAAACTAAATTGATAAAGAGGCAAAAACATCATGCTTTGTTAAATGCGCTAAGATTTGTAGTATCCTTGCCATTACAACCAATTGTCTCCAGGACATCTTATACTAAGAATCTCCCACTTGAACTATAACGACTCACCATTATACATAATCTTGATTCTTTCTCAATGATGATCAAGCTTCTATTAGAATAGAGCCCTAGTAAGGGGATCAACTACATTGCCATCTATGGGAATCTATTCTATTCTTATTTTGTTACATTCTATGATTTCTCTAATGAAATGGTAATGCCTAATGACATGTTTGCATCATTGATGAGACCTTGGTTCCTTCGCTTGTGCTATGGCTCCATTGTTATAACAATAGATTTCTATTGGATTAACAATGTCAAGAACCACCCCTAATTTAGTAATGAACTTCTTTATCCAAACAACTCCCTTTGTGGCTTTTGAAGTAGCAATATGCTTAATTTTGATTGTAGAATCTGTATCTTTCTTGGGACTTTTTCAACATTCTGTACCTTTATTAAGAGTGAATACAAATCTTGACTATGATTTGTAATCATCTTTATCTAGCTGAAAGCTTGCATCTATGAAGCCATTGATTCTCAAATCAGGGTCTCCTCTATATATGAAGAACATATCTTTAGTTCTTCTAAAGTACTTAAGAATGGTCTTGATTGCACTCTAATGACTTTCACTTGGATTAGGCTAATACCTACTAATGACACCAAGTGTATAGGAAACAATTAGTCACATATGTAGCATGGCATACATGACCGATCCTATTGCAAATGCATATAGAATCTCATTCATGTGTTTTTGTTCATCTTTTGTCTTAGGACACTATTTTCTAGACAAGTGAACACCATGAGATGTGCATGGGAACCTTTCTTAGACCCATCCATGTTAAACCTCTTTAGCCTCTTATCTATGTATGTTAATTGAGAGAGGCCAAACAACCTTTTGGATCTATCCTTATAGATCTTCATACCCAATATGTAGCTTGCAACATATATACATCCTTTTCAATTTTCTATTAAGGAATGTTTTTTTGAAATCCATTTGCCAAATCTTATACTCATGGTATGTAGATATTCCAAGTAAAATATTAATGGACTTCAACATGGCAACTAGTGAAAAGGTTTCCTCATAGTCAATACCTTGTACTTGCCTATAACCTTTTGCCACTAACCTAGTCTTGTAGGTTTGTACTTTGTCATTTGCATTAGTCTTTGTCTTATAGACCCACTTGCACTTAATGGATTTTATTCCTTTAGGTGCAGTGACCAAGTCCTATACTTGGTTTTCACAAATTGAATCCATTTTGATTTTTATGGCTTCCCACCACTTCAAGGAATCAATAGGTTCATTATCATTCTCCTGTATGAGGAGAACACCATATCTTTCAAGTTCCTTACTAGATCTTTGGAGTATAAGTGTATCTTACACTTGATTACTTATCTCCACTCCTTGAGAGACTTGATCAAACTCATAGCTCTTGAACTTTTCAAGTTCTACTTTACTCCCACTAGCTTTTTCAAGGATTAACCCCTTTTTTAAGAAGTAGTGTTTGTTGAGACAAATTCCTTTTTACTCAATAAGGAGGTAAAAGTAGTAACCTTTTGTTTACTTAGGGTATCCCACAAATAAACATTTATCACTCTTAGATCCTACCTTGCATGGTGTCTTATCAACAGACTTTGAAGGGACATAATTAAGGATGCAAGTAGCAATTTCTAAATAATGGCTCTAGAAGGAGATTGGTGAAGTTGCAAAGTCCATCATGGAACATACCATGTCAAACAAGGTACGATTTCTTCTTTCTAAAACACCATTCATTTCTGGTGTTGCAGGTGCAGTCGACAATGAAAGAATCCCAAATTCCTTTAAATAATCCATAAATTCTTGGCCAAAGTATTCTCCACCTCAATTAGATTTAAATGTCTTGATACTTTTCTAGCTTGTTTCTTTACTTCACTTTTGAATTATTTGAACTTTTCAAATGCTTTATAATTGTATTTATTCAAATACATACACTCATACCTAGAATAATCATCGATAAAGGTGATAAAGCAAGAAAATGCACCTTTTTCTAAAGTAGTCATTGGACCATATATATCACTAAGTATCAACTCTATTACTTGTTTGACATGTACACCCTTTTTGCTAAGGGCTTTCTTGGTTATTTTCCCAATGAGACATGATTCACAAGTTTCATGTGATAAATAATCAAATGGATTCAAATGCCTATCTTTATATGACTTTGTGATTCTAGTTTCATTCATATGACCTTGTCCATAATGCCAAAGATAGGATGGATTTATGTATTCATTAAACTTTGGTTTCTTATTTGTGATAGTTAGGATCTCTTTTCTTAGTTCTAGAACATACAATCTATTAACAATTTTCCCACTACCATAAAACACATCATTATGTGAAAAATAACAACTTTTATTCTTAAAGGTAAAAGCAAATCCTTCTTGATCTAAACAAGAAACAAAAATATTCTTAGAAATTGTTGGAACATAATAACAACTATTTAGTTATAGAATTAAACATGCGGGAAATTGATATGAACATGAGAGATGAAGCTAAGGCTCACCAAGAGGTTTTGCATCTACCAAGGGGATACTTGACAAAGAGCAAAAGCTTGGAGACTCAAGGTGTATTTGCATAGAAGCCATGTCATCTCCTTGGGCCACTTGACCATCCATATGGCAACCTTTGAAGTATCCATTTGGCATCACCTCTTTATGTCACACATGGATAGTTTATCTAGCATATTTTTGGGCTATTTTTTTGTAACATTTGTGGGCTATTTTTGATCTTTTATTGTATATTTTCTGGGGCTAGTTTGTGGCTGATTTAGGCAACAATTTGTAGGATCATTTGGACTATTTTTATGGCTTATGCTTGATTATTTGTGAAGGCCTAGACTTATGTGTTTTTTGGCCAATTTTGTTTAGTAATTCAGTCTACTTGTTTGGGCCCTTAATCTAGCCCATTTTAGTATTAAGGAAGGCATGTTTCCCTCACTATTCAAATTTGACAAATTCATGAAATAGAAGTGTTTCTTCTTTGAGCATGTGCTTTCCTAGGGTTCTAGCAAGAACTTGAGACTTATCAAATAGCTTGCTCTTTGTGGCATCCATTTTTTATCACTTATCATTCTCCTCCTACCTTCCTAGAGTGGGGCTTGAATGCCTTTTACTTTCTTTTTAATTTCGATGCTAAATTTTTGCTAGATTGGAGTAGGTCCATGGGCATCTCTATGGGAGATCACATTAGTTTCAATTTTTATAGTACTAAATTCTTATATCAATCTAAAGGATTTCCACACCATTTCTTTTGTTGATTGTAAGGCTTGCTTTTATTGTCAATTTTTCACAATTTGATTATATTGATTCTTTGTTTTTTTTGCTTATAATTGCTATGGATGATTGATTAAAGTGGCCAATTAATTAGTTAGTCATTGTGATTTATTGCTGGCTAAATTTCCATAGGCAATTTCATTATTTGTAGTTGTTTGGTTGTGGGGTAACAATAGGGCTTTGGTTTGCTACTGGGTTGAATTAACTCTTCTGGAGAATAGAGAGTAATTAATTGGTTTGCTACTGGGGTGAATTAATTAATTAGACCTAGTATTTTCAAAACTTAATGCTATTGGTATGTTGGTTTAGGTGTTGGGCTTTGACTAATTTAGCAATAAGAGCCAATAGGGTGTTGGGCTTGGATAGACAAATTATGAAGAAATTAACAAGGATTAGTTAGGTGTTAAGCTTAATTAGTTTATTGGCTAAGATGTCAAAGTGGGAACGAAACATTGTGTTAAGGATCAGTCATTGAATTAGTTACAGGAATCCTTTAGATTGAGCTTTTCTCCATCAATATTCCTTTTTCCTTATTTCTATTTAGCATGCATTCAACTTGTTTGTTTTAATTCCTAGACTAGATAGTATCCAATCCCCTATTTATTACACTGCAACACATGCAAATCAATCTCTAGTCTATATGGTATCAATTTAAACCAACCCTAGCTACTAGCTTAGATAGATCAACATTACTATTTTTGCATGTCTTGACAACCATTAAGCATACTTTTAAATATTGACTAGAAAAGGAATTGGAAATTATCTTCCCCTTGAAATCTTAATATTTTCTAAGAAGCAAATTATAACACCCCTTAGGGGTAACCTAACTAAACTTGGGCACAGGTTTGGTGGATCTCCATGAGGGCCAATTAGTTAGGCTAGCCAATTGGGTCCTCTGGACCAATCAACTAGCTAGTGTCAAGCAGGATAAAACCCTGGTGAATGGGATTCAAGAAACTAGAATTCTAGTGTAGCTAGAGAGTCCTTGAGAGCTAGAACCCTCTTGAGAGAAGGTCTTTTATATCCTTGGTTTGATTTGGCAAATTTGAGGTAAATCAATGAAACCAAAGCCTAAATAAGTTCATTTTTTCTCATCTTTGCTAAATTTATGCTTTTGTTTGGTGAATTTCATACAATTTGCATGATTTCACTTAGGTTGAACCTTCGGCCCTATGTCCATTGATTTGATGATCTAGGATTATGTAGAAGGATTCTCTTTACCTGGTGAGTGGAGCTTTTATATTTATGTCTTCCTTTTCTTATATTCAAAATTAGCCCAAAATGTTTTCTAATATGGTGGAAATAAGATATTAGATGTGTTTCATGACATGTGATGCATTCACTTAGTCATGAAGGCTATCCATATAACACTATCATTCAATATTTGATCAACTTAAACCTATTGTATGTTGTTGTTGATAGGAAACTTTATTAACAAATGAGGCTAGAGACAACAACTTGTACCTTACTTAGAAACAGTCATCCAAAAATACAATTGTAAACTATATTTTGTATACCAACTATCAAAAATCCCACATCAAGCATAGAAATCTAGGGAATTGAATTGAGAGAGACTTATGGTTTAACCAAGCCTAAAATTGGTATTTCTTGTCTTGAATATTTTATTAGGAATCTATGAAAAAGTATAGTGAAAGTGCATGAGATTATGATTGAACATAAGTTATTTGTACATAGTCTTTAGCTCACAAAGTGTGATTGAATATAAAATATGTATCTTAACATTAATGAATTTGAAAAAAAAAATCCCAACTAAGTCAAAGATAAGTTAAAAAAGGGCTAGTGGCAACCAAAATGTGTCAATTCCTACATCATTCACTAACTAAAATTGGGTTATGACAAATGTGGTGTCAAAGCCTAATCTTGGGAAGACCTATTAGAATAGAACATGGTTTAGAAATTCTCTTGTAGTAATGTCTTGATTGATTGATAGATCCCATAGTTGACTTGAAGAGGAGTCACTTTATGCAACATTATGTTAGTTGAACCTAGGATCCCACCTTATAACATCTTGTGATAGTTAGGATTGTAAGTGTTAGCCTAGGTCACCCTAGTCACATATTTTCCTTAGTTTTAATGTTGAAAAATAATTTTAGTTTATAAACAAATTTTATACCTAACTATATGCTTTAGTGTTTGT
>JANHAO010030862.1:0-10052 GCA_026873985.1 Saraca asoca
TCAATTAACAAACACATTACATCAACTTATTAGCCAACCATCTTTTGTTTCTAGTAAATTTCAATAATTATTTATCTTTCTTAACAAATATGTAGAGATTTGATTAGTGGCTATAAATTTGATTCTCAACTAAAAGATGTGTGAAATATAAGCATCCTTTACATAATTTCTTAATTATTTGTTTCCATCAATTTGCCTGTATATAACATGCATTGTATTAATAATTAGAAATGAGGCTAAAATACTCATTTGCTTCTCTTACAAGTCTTGAGATAGTTAAATCTCACATTTTAGGATTGAATGTTATATAGGGCTTTGTTCATGGATTATATAGTCAGAATTGATACCAGTCAAAAACTATATGTTCATAGTAAGATTGAGATTAGAAGCAGGTTCAAAATTAAATCATATCTATCTTGTAAACAATCTTCTGGTGTCAATTACTTGAACTAATATTCCTAAACATAGCTCTCTTTACAATTGGTAGCTAAATAATGCTGCTATTCTATGTGAAATTATGAAACTAAGGTATAGACTGATTGTTAGAAGGTGTTGCTTTAGTATTTTCTTTAGCAGATAAAGTGCTAGATGACTCAGTACCCACTGGATTTGTAGTGGATGAACTTTATTTTGTAAGCATCTTATCTTTGTTTTTGTTCCACCATTCTTCTGCTTGATTCTCATCAAATCTTCGCTTACTATGCTTAGAAGATAAAGTAACAAACATTAAAGAACTAACACAAGAAAAACACTGTTCAATGATGTTATGACTCAATGGATTACAATATGTAAACCACTTTATTCAAATCAAAAAGTGAAATATGATATAAACAACATAAGTGACAAGGAAAATGTTTCTCTACTATGATCATAATAACTTATTATAAAAAATTTTTAGGCTATTAATCAATTCTAATAATGCTTCCCTAATTACTAAATAAAACATTCTTAACACCAAAATCAAATAGTGACATTTGTTTGACACACTACTATTGTCCACAAATTTGTTTAACCTTGACTAGAACTGAAAGAATCTACCAGTACAAATCTTCATTTCCTAGATTTTTCTAGAAACTATATTGTCAATGGCCTACATATTAATACAAGACTGCAGTAGAAGGTTTCAATGATATAATTTTTGCTTTAACCACTTATTAAGCATACATAAATCAATATGCAATCGTCTACATTTCCATGTACCAATGCTAACAACTTTTTGAAAATATATAATGTAGTACTATTTTAAAGAAAAGATCATGTGCACACATAAACAAACAACATATAGAGACAAATAGAAATATGGAATTGTTTAATCAAGAAGCAATTATAATACCTAAATCTAACTCATTTAAAAACTTTTCCACCATTGGGAAATAGTATGAGAGTCACATAAACACTAGGTTCAAATTACTCAATAACTTTGTATCTTACATAGTTCACTTTTCAAGAGTCATACATTAGTGTATTGCAATGCTTTATATTATGAATCAAGTCAAACAATCACTTTTTTGGTGACTATGTAAGATACATTGATTGAAAGTAAGAATAATTGAGGTTATGTCTTATTTTAGAATAATTGAGAATAATGCCAAATAGAAACATAAGGTAGAGCGCATGTATATTATCAGCAAACAATGTGTTAATTGAATTTTACACATAAAATCAAATATATGATATCTCTTGTAATCAAATATACAACAGGAACTCATTATCCTAATATTCTTTTCTACTCTTGTGGTGCCATGGATATAATTTGACTAATAAAGGTTCAATGCTATTATCCATTGACTTCTTTATAGTTTGACTGATGAAGGTTCAATGCCTTTCCCCCTGCCATAAATCTTCTGTGTTAATTTTTTTTTTTGCTTAAATATTGCTATTAATTTTCTAGCAAAAGTAGTAGAATTTTTCTCTAGTAGTTGCTGCTCGTTTTTGCTTTTCTTTTGATTCTTGTTTAAATTTTTAAAGGACATCATATGGTAAAGTTTCTAGTGGTGACATTTTGTTTGATTCAAATTGTATGGGACTATGAAAATAGGTATTTTGTAGTGGTTTAACATTGATTGAGGAAGCATTTGGTAGTGACATCATAGGTATAGTATTTTTGGTTGGGTGCAATACTCCTCATTTGTTTGATTCATATTGTATCTATAAAATTTCCTTTATTCCTATTCAACCTTAATTTCTAGTTTATGTTCGTATTCAGCTTTAATTTCTACTTCACTAGCATATTGTGCCTTTATTAGCTCTGACAAACACTATAGCCTCTTTTCTTTGAAGCAGGTATATTAGTTTTTTTTTTTTTGGCTTAAATACTACTATTAAGGTAGTAACTAGAAATAGGAATGCTTACTAGCCCTAATAAGGTAGTCATTATGGCTCCTCTTCCCACTACTTATAGTGCCTTGTGCGTGTTGTAAAACTATAGATATGGATAAATCATGAATTAGTTTGTTAAGGAATACATATGAGTATAAGGAAGGATTGAACGAGTTTCTTGATTTCACATTTCAATGACAATCTGTCAATGGGAGGATAATGTGTCCATGTCATAATTACAAATTTAAAAAATGGTTAAATAGAGCTGAAGCATATGACCACTTATCTTAAAAGCAATTTCTAGTGAAATACACTAAGTGGATATGGCATGGAAAATGCAACAAACTTGGAGCATCTTCAAATAGAGCACATGGGGTTAAGGCTTTTGAAAATATAGGTATGTAACGTCCTTTAGAAGACATGATCAATGATGCATTTAGGTTTGGTTGTATTCATGATGACAACGAGGCTAACTTATCTGATCATGATGCTAGTAATAATGACGACATGTAGGGATAAACAAAGGATAAAGTCACAGTCAAGTTTTACGAGTTACTCAACGATGGAAATCAAGAACTCTTTAAAAGATATATGAAGTACTCCAAACTATCTTTTCCAATAAAATTATACCACATTGAGTGCCTGTGTGGCATGACAGATAAAGCCATGAAAATGATCTTGAAATTATTGAAGGTTGCATTCCCACATGCTAAGATACGTAGTTCTTTATAGGAGGCCAAGAGAACCATCACCAAACTTGGTCTCAATTACACTAAGATGCACACTTGTCCAAATAATTGCATGCTGTATTAGGGTGAGGATGAGAATAAGGAAACATACAAAACATGTTAGACATCTAGATGGAAGGAAAAGGTTGTTGGTAAGAAGAAAAATAACCTATAAAAGTGTTACACTACTTTCCACTAAAACAAGGATTGCAAAGGTTGTTTATGTCAACTAAGATGGTTGAGCATATGAGTTGGCATGTAACTGGGAATCATAATGATGGTTGAATAAGGCATCCAAAAGACTTTAAAGTGTGAAAGGATTTTGACGCAACTCACCCAGAATTTGCTTTGGATCCTTGAAATGTTCATTTAAGTCTAGCCACTGATGGATTCAACCCTTTTAGAACCATGAGTACTAATTATAGCATTTGGCTAGTAATTTTGATACCCTACAATTTGCCATCATGGATGTGTATAAAACTAACTTTTTTCATTCTCTCGATGATTATTCTGAGTAAACGAATGCTAAAGAATGAAATTGATGTCTATTTACAACCTCTTATAAAAAAGTTGAAGGAGTTATGGATGGAGGGTGTGGACACCTACGATTTCTCAATACGTGAGATGTTCAACATGCAGGTAGCACTAATGTGGACGATTAGCGATTTCCTAAGGCTTGGTACCCGATCTGGCTAGAATACACATATAGGATTGGCTTGCTCGACTTGTAACTTTGATGCAGTGCCACTACATTTGCCTCATAGTAGAAAATGGTATTTTTAGGAGCATCGCCATTTTCTTAGAGCAAATCATAGGTTTCAGTTAATAAGGCTTTGATTTGATAGGAGTTAAGAGTTTAGAAACTCTCCAGAAGTACTGTCAAGCACAGAAATCTTCAGACAAGTGGAAAACATTAATATTACATTTGGGAAGCCAGTACAAGAAGGTGTTAAAGGGAAGCGAGCTCATGAAAATAACAATGAGGTTGACTCATAACAATGGAAAAAGAAGTCTATATTCTTCCAAATTCCATATTAAGAGACTAATATGTTGCGTCACAATCTTGATGTCATGCATAATGAGAAAAATGTATACGACAATCTCATTTACACATTATTGAATGAGAATGGGAGGACAAAAGACCATCTCAATACTTGGAAAGACCTTCAGGCAATGGGTATAAGAAGGGATTTATGGCCTGATGATAAAGGAAAATACTAGCCATCTATTTTTACAATGACAAACACAATAAATGATGCATTTTTAAGATGATTGAAGAATATGAAGATGCTCGATGGATATTCAACAACATTTCAAGGTGTATTGACTTAAAACAATGCAAGTTGTTTGGGTTGAAAAGCCATGATTGTCAAGTACTTATAGAGTAATTACTACCCTATGCAATACGTAATATGTTGCTAGAACAATTGATTGTAGTATTGGTTGAGTTCAACTCATTTTTCAAATAAATATGCAGTAAAACCTTCAACCTTGCTGACCTGGAGAATGTACAAATAGAATAGTTCTTTTGCTTTGTCATTTGGAGATGTTGTTCCCCCCATCATTCTTCACCATTATGGTTCATTTTTGTGTTCATCTAGTTGATGAACTTCATTTGGAGGGTCCAGTACTATATCGGTGGATGTACCTTATTCAGAGGTAATTGTTGATTTCATCCATTTAATTATGACTTGTAAGTGAACTTGTTTTCTTTCCTAATGAAATCTTCCTTTATATAGATATTTGGGACATATAAAGTGTTATGTTCACAATAAGGCTCAATCAAAAGGTTCCATTGTTGAAGGGTACATATCCAAAGAGTATCTCACATTTTGTTCAAGATATTTGCAAGGAATTGAGATGAGGTTCAATCGACCAAGACGCACGAATGATGAACCAAATGATATTCAATGCGAAGAAGTGTCTAATATCTTTCCTAATATAGGTAGACTGGTGGGTAATGGCTCTAGTTTCACACTGACACATATGGAAATGAGATAGGCACATCGATATGTTCTATTTAATTGCAAAGAGGTTGATCTATTTATAGAGTAAGTATTCATACAAGTATCCATATTAAACTATATATCTTTGATCATATACATTTATGGAGCAAGTATTCACATATATATGTTGTTGCTTATAGAGAATTTAAGCTATATGTCAAGAGAAAAATAAGAAGCCCGACACGTTCATCTATAGAGTAATAGAAGAAAGTCAGCAAAGACTTTGCTGATTGGTTCTCTAGATGAGAGAGAATTAAAAGATATTTAATTTAGAATTCATTTCTGTAGGAATAACTTAAGAAGATAATTTTCTTTGTATAGGTTTTCATGGACGATGATAATTTTCTTTATATAGGTTTTCATGGATGACGTGGCTGGCACCGTGTTGAACGATTTGAAGCAATTGGCCCGAGAACCTCTACCAAATATTAGAAGTTTCTTAGCCTTCAATATTAATGGATATAAGTTTTAAATAGTAGCTTGAGAAAATGGATTGAGAATGTAAAATTCTGGAGTTTTCATGACTTTCTACGATCAATTATGTGTCTAGCCATTAAGATGTTAATGGACATAATGTTGTTCTTCCATATTATAGGAAACTGGTAGATATTATCGAGTTCAATTACTATGAAAGACATGTGACCCTCTTTAAATTATATGGGTTGACACCACTAATGATAGAGGCTTTAAAAAGGATGCTTAGGGCTTTCATATTATAAATTTCAATAAATTGATTCACACTGGTGAACGGGAAGAGTATGAGCCTTTCATATATGCATCACAGGCTCAAATAGTTTATTTTATAGAGGATCATATATCTCTAGATTGGAATGTTGTTATTCATCTCAAGCCAAGAGACTTATATGACATGAGTGAATTTGAGGATAATGATATGTGCGAGCATGAGCCATTTACTGAACAAGAGCTGAGCAATTTCTTTGAGAATGATGATGGGAATATTCAGTTGGCAAGGGAAGAGGAAGATAATCATATGGAAGGCCTTAATCTAGTATCTGATTTCGAGGAAGATGAGGATGTGTTAGAATAGCCTTCCTTTAGAATACTTCTTTTTTTGTGTGATTTTTTTCAGTGTTGAAATACTAATTCACAATTTGTAAGTTTTCATTAATCATGATTTGTCTCAGAGTGGAAAGACTTGGTTTGAGAATTTAAATGTATATTTGCATTATTTGTGGTTTTTCTCAATGTGAGTGAAATTGGTTTAAGATTCTTGTACAATGTGCTAATACATACTATTTTACAATCTATTTTGCAGAAATGCCTAAGTTGAGACATCCAAGAGTTTGAGGCATACAGGGAGTGTCCAATACCCACCCATTTCCTTCATAGCCCACCTAGCCTATCCATTCCACATGACCTACTCAGTCCATACAGTCTTAGCCTACTCAGTCCACTCAGCCCACATGGCCCATATAGTTCACACGTCCCAGCCCATTTAGCCCACCCAACCCACCCATCTCACTGGACTTACACAGTCCATACATGCACAGCCTATACACCTTACCCTGCCTAACCAAGATAGGGAGCCTGCTACTCATGTGGGGTGATAAGACGAATGATGAGCTGTATGATGCTCATTCTGGTGATTAAATGAATGATGAGCAAGCTAAAGCTTCTGGTGCTAGGAAGAGTAGACCTAGAAGTGGATGGCAATGCAATGTGATAGGTAACTATAATATATCATTTTCTTATGTGTATAAGTTAATATTGCACTAATATTTTGCACTTCTTTCAACAAATAAGGACAGTGTGGTCAAGGCCAAGAAACTCTGAGTCGATCAAGTTTGGAGCTTGGACAGAGAAAAAGTATTAGTTGGGACAGACAATCTTGGTCAGCCCATAGGAGACAAATGAGGTATTTTTTCAGGTGCAATGGATCATTTGGCCAGGATCAAATACGCCACAGACTATGAGGCCTAGCTGGACATACCAGACTCAATTAAAGACAATGTGTTCAACAGATTGGTAATGGTATGCAATAGAACTTACTTGGTATTTACAATTCATATTTCATTCTGATACTAATGGATTTTTTTTGTCACAATTGTATTTTCAATTTGAAAATGATGAAATGGCCAAGTGGCTCACTAATCAAATAATAAGAAAATGGTGGAGAGATTTTAAAGGAGCCTTGTACAACAAACATGATGACCCCAACTTAGCTTTGGAGCAAAATATTGAATAAAATTGCCCCAAGGGCATTACAAAAAAGCAATGGAGAGGTTTGGTCCTAATTCGGGATAAACAAAAATATAAGGTTAGTAGTTTATTTAATTCTAGTATGTAAAAATTATTAAATTTAACTATGCATGTACCGATAGCTGAATAAATAATTGAGTTTTTTTATGAAGGAAATATGCAGGCAAAATGCACAAAATAGAAACAAGCCAACTATTCCTCACACTACGAGGTCAAAACATTTGCATGAAAAAAGAATGAAATGGTAGTATAGCCATGTAATTTAAGTGACTACAATTAATATTTGCTTATGAAATAACTTTTTTTTCTTGTTTAAATGATAGGAAAAGGAGAAACAAGGCTCTGTTATATGAGCAAAGTTGTGGGATGCTATCCATAGGAGAAGTAATGGCTCGTACGTGAGTGATAAGGCAAGGAGCATAGGGGTAAGGAATTAGCTAAAAACTTTATTACTTTTGAAACAATAATCAGTTGATATTTACACCAATGTTTCGTTGTTTACTTAAGAAAAATTGCAAGAAGCCTTGAGCCAAGCGGACCAAACACAACTTTCAATAATTTTCCTAGATGATGCTTTTGGGCAAGTATTTGGGAAGGAGTGCCCAAGTCATGTTTGAGGACTAGGCATGAGTATTTATCCCACAAGCATGTTTGGGAGCAATTCTCAAAGAGGAGGTGGTATCTACTTCAGTTGTTCAACAGGCACCTATCCTATGAACCAAAAAGAATTTCATAGGCTTAAATCAGAGCTACATTAAAATCAATAGGAATTGGATAAAACACAAGTGCAAGTGTAAGCCATTATGGACTACATCAAAGCCATGGGCAGGTGCATTCCACCCCATTTGTCCAGTCAACCATCTACTGACCAACAAGTATAACTTCGTCATATGATATCTTTTAAGATTGTTGATACGTTGTTGAAATATATTACCTGCTAAATTTGTTAGTGAGGATTTACACCTGGTAATGATTGTTTGGTACTATGAAGTGTAATGTGGTTATAGGAATAGCAATTTTGGATATGGAAATGGTTGCTGTGATGGCAATTGAGAGATGAATTTTTTGTGTTTTTGCTATTTGGTTGTCTTCTTGATGAGTTGCTCTATCTTGTTGAAAAAAGTGTAATGTTTGCTGGGTCTTGCATGAAGCAAGATCATCAAATTATCATTAAGAAGCTAAGCTAAAATTTGATATTGTCAAACCACCTTACTTGATTAGATCTATTATATAGCTCAGTGTCTCAGACTGAGTTGTTATGAGCCTTTAAAACTGACTAAGTTACACTAATCACTAGATGTTAAAACCAAAAAACAATTCAGATGGGAATGTAAAATAAAACAAGAAGAACAAGAAAATGAACTTATAGTATCTTGTGCTATTGTTGACTTATTAGGATGCTATTACAAAATTAACTTACTGCAAGGTTTTGACCCATGCTCTAGCTACACTAGGAGTCTCTACACAAAAGAAGTGATCCTTTTTCACTGGAGTCCCAATATCTAATCAAAGCATTTTTAAGGTTTACACAAGTAAATCAACTTTCATTTAGTTGCTTCATTTCTTTATGTTTTATGTCAAGAACACTTGGATACTTGGATACCATAATTCTTTCTTATTCATTGCTTCATTTCTTCGTGCTTTATTTACACAAGTAAATCACTGCCATTGTAGTTGTAAGCATTTCTTTCTTATTCATTTCAATCCTTTCTTGGATACTTGGATACCATAATCATATGTCCAAGTCTATAACTGCATTTTATGTTCATACTAGTATGATTCATAATGTATGTAAGCTGTTTGACATAATTATGAAACTGATTATCAAGATAGAGCAATTTTTGATTAACAAAAATATTGGAGGATGGAAAATATTTCTTTTATAGGTTATTTCATTAAAGATTAATGCATAAATCCACTTGAATGAAGAATAATCAGGTTTTACACTTACTGTCCAGCTTCTTCTTTTGTTTCATAACAATTTTTAGCAGCACAAATTCTAGAAGAGTGATGAAAAATCTTTCACCTAGATCAATTTTTCCTCAGATTTTAGATGACACAAATTCTGAAGATATCTACAAATATACCAAAATTATATAACTTTCATATTGTTTTGATTTTGAATGTGTTGTTGTAACGCCCCAATTCGTGGAACATGATCGGTATAGAAGGTCACCATCAGGAATCTCCTTCCATCAAGAAACCCCCTACAAGCCTTACAATGCAGAAAACATATCAACAACTTATTATTTCATCAATCCACAATGAAATATTTATATATCAAATTCTAATAAAAAAATCCGATAGAATTTTCTCTATTTTTCGGACACCTGGCCTCTAAGTCTACACAACAATACAAGGGCTGCACACCCTACACAACCTTTATAACAACATAATAATATGCAGTGGCCCAGACTATATAATCTATATCCTACTGGGCATCCATACAAACACATATGTACAATCGCTAATCCAACTGCCAATATTATACCATTTATATATATCTTCATAGGATGTGATATACTTGATTAGCGAGTACATCCAGAACCAGGAAGATGTCGAGCAACTGAAAGAATATCTTTTGAGTCTAAAAAACATGAAGAAGAGAGGAGTGAGTTTCATTGAAACTTAGTAAGTAAACAATCCTATGATGACCCAATATCCCATTTGAAAACCATGCTTGAAAATATATATATATATATATAAATATATAAATATAGCTGTGTAGTTGTGCTTGCCCTTTCTACAACCATAATCTCAATACACATATAAAAACTAA
>JANHAO010030863.1:0-10053 GCA_026873985.1 Saraca asoca
TGGTGCATTAGATTATATGTAAACCCAAATGAATATTCTCTTTGAGAAACTGACCTCAGCTATTCTGTAGAGCGTCAGGATCTGGAGATATAGCTCTTTAGGCATATGGCAGCCCTGTAAGAAATGATAAGCCACTTCATCATCATTTTTCTGTAGTAACTAACTCATGGTACTAGGAATTTTCCTGTGTATGTATTGTATGAATATATGGTCTTGTGTAGTCTGTCTGTTATCCTTTATCTATACTTTCTGTTAATTTGTTGTATTATTTTGGTGATTAGCTAACTAAGCAGCTTGCTTAGGTTATTTGAGACTGAATTCGTCTTAGATTTTATTTTGTCAGGTTCACTTTGCTTCTCCATGGTCATTTATTGTTTTTTTTAGTATGTTGCAAGTTGCAACTGTATTTGGTGTCCAATAAGCCTATAAATGTTACCCCAAGTGGCGGTATTGTGGACTGGAAGAGATGTTTGAAGAGAATATATTTTAGAACTTCAAATTGGGTTATGGGTGGGCTTTGTGCTTCCTATGATTTAGAAATTGTCAGCTGACTCATGTATTTTTTTTCCTAACAGTAATATGGTTTTTTCATTCCTTTGAAACATGAGGGTATCAGCTATAAGTACAAAAACCATGCCAGGATAAGTAGTATGGTTACTTTCTATGATTGTACTAGCTTTAGTTCTTCTCATCTTTTTTTTTTTATTTTTCCTTTTTCTTGGCCCGAGGGGGGGGGGGAGGTGTTGCAGTGGAATTGGTGGGTTGACAATAAGGGTTGTGAGGTTCCAAAATTTTGAGAAGCTGGTAATTGGTGTCAACCATATATGGTTTATTGTGTGGTTCAAGATATATGTGTGCTAATGTTGATAATATTAATAATGCATCTTGTTGGAAAGCAGGCTCTTTTAAAGGGCTTCCAATTCAGGATTAGGTTGATTTGCTACAGGCTTCGTGATGGCCTAAATTAAATAGATTCCATGTATATGCCAATTATTAATATATACTTCTTAGTTTCCAAGAGGTTAATAGCAACAATAATATTGCCATGGCTGTTTTGGATTGGATTATTTACTTACTCCCTTGTTGGACAGTATGTTTTCTTTCCTGCTAAAATTATCATTAAGCTAAAGTTGTTTATCTTTTGAGGCCTTTGCAGGTATAATCTTATGTCCAGCTGCCTTTTCCAATTACTTGTTTATCTTTTTGCTTGTACACACAGGTTCTTGAAGGTGTGATTAAATATAGGTGGAATGCACTACCTGTTGAGCAGCGAGATGGGATGAAAAATTTCATCTCTGATGTTATTGTCCAGGTATATTTTTGTAATAAATAAGAGATTGACCTGGTCAGACTTCTAATTTTATTTTTTTGTTGCTTATAGTTTTTCTGCATGCTTGACCTTACTATTGATTTTTCTTGCATAGCTTTCAAGCAATGAGGCCTCATTTCGAATGGAAAGGTTGTATGTCAACAAACTGAATATTATATTAGTTCAGGTAAAATGGTGCAGCTCCGCAACAGTATGTTATGGCTTTTTTCTGTTGGTTTTACTATCAATTATCTATTGCATATGTTCAATTGTTTGTTATCTCATAAATAAACTGAAGCTTTTTATCGATGTTATCCATTTCCTTTTTCCCTAATTCCATTTTCAGTGGTCAATGTATGAATTAAGATCAGAAATATCTCTTTCTGTTGTTTCCTTCTGATTTTCTCTTGAAAGTTATTGATGTCTTCTACCCCTTCCTACCTTGTAATTCTGGATTGAGAACTTTCATTTGCAGCACATTCTTGTCTGTATTGCTTTTGGCTTTTTGCCAATTTTGTTATCTATGCATGAATGTGTAATTGAGATATAATGGTGTGTAAATCTGATGTGCAGATCTTGAAGCATGAGTGGCCAGCACGGTGGCGAAGTTTTATTCCTGACCTTGTTTCAGCTGCTAAAACAAGTGAAACAATTTGTGAGAATTGTATGGCTATATTGAAAGTAAGTTCATCCTACTTCTTTCCCTTAAATTTATTCCTTATATCAATTGGTGGAATAAGAATCTGTTCTGCAGCTTCTGAGTGAAGAAGTTTTCGATTTTTCAAGAGGGGAGATGACGCAGCAGAAGATAAAAGAGCTTAAACAATCATTGAATAGGTGACCCTTGAGTGCCTTTTCTACCTACTAAAAATCTGTTGTAAATAATGTGTAATAGACACAAATATTGAAATTTAATTTAGATATCAGTTTCTTTGTATAAGTTTATCTGTATATGTACTTTTGCTAAATTTTATAGAATCCAGTGTCTTACATGTGCTTGCATCATTTTTTGCTTCAATTCTTGAAGGTCAGTTATTTTACTGCTTACCATTTGAGAGGTTTTTGCATTGACATTTTTGTCCCATTTTGGATTGGTTCTTATGTAGGTGCTATGTCTCAGCATATATAGTTTTAATCCTTTCTCTTGATCCATTCTATTACTAATTTATGGCTGTTATTTTGCTCACACCTTTGCTTCCCTAAGTTGAACGTTTATGTATCTTCTTGACATACTTGTTGGGATGAGTTATTTCTTTGCTACTAGGCTGTTCTCATACATTCTTAGCTGCCTAATAATTGCCTGTGGCTTGTATATTTACTTTGAGTCTCAGTATCTTGCTAAGAAATGTAATTGGTTTCTTTACAGTGAGTTTCAGCTCATACACGAGTTATGCTTGTATGTGTTATCAGCATCCCAGCGGACTGAGCTCATACGTGCAACACTGTCTACATTGCACGCCTTCCTGTCATGGATTCCCTTGGGCTATATATTTGAATCACCATTGGTATGTGCAGTTTTTCCTGCTTAAATAATACTGCTATAATGGTATATATTGAAAGTTGATAATTTTTTGGTGGTTGTGTACTTTGCAGCTTGAGACCCTCCTAAAATTTTTTCCAATTCCAGCATATCGGAACCTGACACTCCAATGTTTGACGGAGGTATACCCCCACCCTTTAGGTGTTTATGCTTTTATCTCAAAGTTTTCATGATTATTGATTTTTTATGTTTACAGGTGGCAGGTCTTCAATTTGGGAATTACTATGATGCACAGTATGTTAAGATGTATAGTATATTCATGGTGCAGTTGCAGGTTTGGTTGGATAGTTGCCCTTTCTGTACCAGTTATTGCATTGCTTACTTTTTCATATATATCATGTTTATCTGCTTCACTTTGGTTTCCTATTTTTTGTATTTTGTATTTGAGCTTTGTTTACATATATTTTTAATCTTTTATAGTGGTTGATTTTTGGGATTATGTTTGGTTCAATGTAGATCATACTCCCACCTACTACAAATATACCTGAAGCTTATGCACATGGTTCCAGTGAGGAACAAGTGAGTGTTTATAATCTCTGCTAAAAGAAAAGACTGATTCACTGAATTACTTGTGTATCATTTCTCTGACCTCGATCATGTTGTTTTGTTATACAGGCATTTATACAGAACTTATCGCTGTTCTTCACTGCATTTTACAAGGCAAGGTTTCTATACTAGGTTGTACGTATATTTCATTTAATTTCTGTGCATATATATATAATCACAAGAGAGCACTTTGTCATGCCATTTTATGGATGGTTGAAATATCCTCTAAATTGATTTCTGTTCTTACAAAATTATCATATACTGTGTTGTATTGCCAAAAACATACAATTCCTGTTTTTGATCTGTGATTGTTTCTTACCATTGATATTTGTTGTGTGGAGAGATGCTGTTATGAGTTCTGCCCCTGCACAAGAAGATTGTTTTGCACTTTTTGAGAAAAATGTATATGCACTTGTGGTTTATGCTCGGTGGTTAAAATTTTTACTCCGTTCCCTTATAATGCATCTTTGGCCACTTTTGTGGAATATAATATCAATTTTCCAGTTCATGCGTTTTCTGAATCCTGCTGGAAACCTAGTCTTTTTTTTTTTTTTTTTTTAAATTACAATGTTATCACTTTTGTGATGAATAATCTAGTTGGCCTGTATCAGTCCATTGCATTCATGTAGCATTTTTATTTTTCAAGAATATAGCTGGCCTCTTGAATTTTAGAGTGGAAAATTGCTCTTTTATTCCTAAATAATTCTTTTCATTCTCATCTTTTTCTTTAGTTGTTTGATTTGTTTCTGGGCATTTAATTATCTTTTAAATGGAATTCCGGGTACCCTTTTCTATGCAGGTTCACATTCGAGTGTTGGAATCCACTCAAGAGAACATATCTGCGTTGCTGTTGGGGCTTGAATATCTTATCAACATTTCATATGTGGATGATACTGAAGTTTTTAAGGTATGCTAGTATTGACATATATCTCGTGTATATTTTTTAGCATGATGGTTTAAACTGATTATATGCCTATGGTTATCTGATATCATGTCTAAGCCTGATGGACCCCCTCCCTCTCCTCTCTCTCCTGACAATGGTCTGTATATAAGGATGTCTGCCTTGGTGCCTCCTATTATTATGTGATTCAAGACTTATGTTGCACATGGCTTGTTGAAATAATAGGTTTGCCTGGACTACTGGAATTCCTTGGTAACAGAGCTGTTTGAGGCACATAATAATCTGCAGAATCCTGCTGCGGCAGCTGCGAACATGATGGGACTTCAGGTGCTGTTTCATTAAATGATATGTTGATAACCTAGTTGTGTGAGTGTCAAAGTCAATTGCCACATCCTTTCATAGTTGTTTATGGTGCATGGCACACAATGGCGATAAGTTACTGCATGCAACGTATCACATGGAAATTTTAAAATGCCGCACATTACATTATAATATTTAATATAGTTACAATAGAACGATAAATTAACTATATAGAAACAAAAAATTTAAATCAAAACTTAAAACAAAAAATATGACATTCAAATAAGTGGAAATAACATGCAATTATAAAGTGACAAAGTCTACATCAAATTAAAATTAAATGCACATAATCAGCATTTAAATTTCATAAACATAATTTAAAGTTTACCATTTATAAAAAAATTTCCACATAAAAACATTCAATTATAATTGAGAAAAGACTAGATTAAATTTCACGTGATCAAAGTAAATTTTAAATTAAATAAAAGGAAACAGTTTAAAAAAAAATGAAAATAGGGCTCGACTCAATATGCATAGAGAAGAAATTAAATAAAGACATTCATATCAAATTTTCAGTAAACACAAAATAAATAAAAAGAGATGGCTAAAAAGAATAAAAACAAAGAGCTGAACATAATATTGCTAGAAGAAAAACAAAGGAACAAGGCAATGGCAGACCGTACAAAGCAGCCTTGAAGCTGGCTTGTCAGGGGCAACAAGTAATGGGTCCCTATAAAACAGCACCAAAGCACACTACCTAGCAAAGAAAGCAAGCCAGCGAGGAAGGAGAAGAGGGAGAGCAGAAAGGTTGAAGAAGAAACACGATGAGGTTCAGTCGCCGTAGCCATTGAGAGAATGAGATCAGAGGGTTCAAGAACTAATAAGTCACTTTGGCCTTTAATTTTACTGTTGGGACAAATATCGCACAAGGAGTGCACTGTGTTATTTTGCCAAAGGCACAAATTGTGTGCATTGGGCTGCGCATTTTATTAGGGACAGCACCATGGATGTTGCATTGCCCAATTGTCCAGAGTGCTGTGCCTGGGCAATAGCACATGCCATGGCATGCTTTTAACAACTATGCTTCCTATATCCCTTAACATGTACTTCCTAATTATTCCAGTTCACTTTTAAATGCTGTATTTTTTTGAAAGAGGTCAGTGCTTTACTGAAACAAACATAGCTATATGAATAGGATTCTTGGCATCTTCTAATTCATTCTTGAATCTGATGCATGCTACATTGAGGCTGTGGAATATCTTCTTTTCTTGAATCAGCCATAATGTTGATGTTCTGATGTACTGTGGGTTCTAGATTGTTATTGCATCTGTCACATACAATTTTGTATGCATCTTCATTTTAGAAGGATCCATCTTTGTATATGAAGTATTTACTGATTTGATGTTTAATTAAAAGCCAATATTCTGAGATCAGTTGGTGTGAAACAGCATACTGTAAAGAGGCAAATTTTGACGTTAATTTCTTAAGCTTCTGTAAATTGAAGTTCTGTGAGCTTTTTGAATTTTGACTTGTTTCTGTTAATGGCAATCCTTCATCCGAGCATCTTGCTTGCTTTTTGTTACATTTTATGATCATCTTTTAAGGAACAAGGTCTTTGTATTGTACAAACTGTTATTATTATCTTTTTTAATGGAACTAGCAGGTGCCAGCAATGCTCCCTGGTATGGTTGATGGCCTTGGTTCGCAGATGCTTCAGCGAAGACAGCTCTATGCTGGTCCTATGTCAAAGTTGAGGATGCTTATGATCTGCCGCATGGCTAAGCCAGAAGAAGTTCTCATAGTTGAGGATGAAAATGGGAATATTGTCCGTGAAACAATGAAAGACAATGATGTTCTTGTCCAATACAAGGTAATAATGCAATGTCTGACTTATGCCAGACTTTATTACTTGTTATACTAGAACCAATTCTCTGAAATTTGAGTATGTTTTAACAAGTGCCCTTTTCCTCTGGATATTGTGTTTTTGATAGATAAGCCTATACAAGATATTGTTGAGAAACTCCTATTGTTGCTCTCTATAGCTAATCAAGGTTCAATTATACAGATTATGAGAGAGACTCTCATCTACTTGTCGCATCTTGATCACGATGATACTGAAAAGCAGGTATATGATTTCAAATGCCTCATCATCTTGTTATTTTGAAGGGATATTTGATAATGTTTTGCAGTTGTCCTTTTTTCATTTGGTAGCTAAGAATATTATTATAGATTCTTAGAACAGCTAGTTTATATTTTTTGTGAAATTTCAAAATCCAGATGTGTTTCATGCTAGTTGCTTCATGTAATATTAATGATATGGATTTAATAAATATGTAATTTTTCTAGCGTGTATAATATACTGGATACTATTCATTTGTTGCATTTGCTTTCTATATGGCATCATGATGTAGTTGTCTTCTGTTGTGTAATGTGCAGATGCTGAAAAAATTAAATAAGCAACTGACTGGTGAGGATTGGACTTGGAACAACTTGAACACGCTGTGCTGGGCTATAGGGTCCATATCTGGCTCCATGGCAGAAGAGCAGGTAGTGTTCACTTCATGTTCAGGGTTAAAATTGAGATATGAACCCAATATTGCTGGCACTCTGATCCTGCTTTGATTTTGGTTTCTGAGGAGTTATTTTTATGTGATATCTTCTGACACTTCTACTTATATATGGGTATATTTGAGATGGATTTAAATTGCTTTTGATAAAAATCCAAATCTATAACATTTGTCTCCCAAGGTTTGTTCATATTTCTATCCTGGACTTGCAATGGGTAATAAAAATTGGGAATTTGGTATTAAATTGTACTGAAACATGGCTATTTTTATGACTTAGACTGATTTTGTTTACTGGGATTACCACAGGGTTCCATGAATATTAAAATTTTGTTTGTGTGGAGTCTTTGGACATTTATATCCTATTAGGTTTTAGGATTGTTTTTTCTGACTTGTGAGAACAATCATGTCGGCTTTGTGATGTTATTCCAAAATGATTGTGATGTGCCCTGGATCTCATTCATTACCTTGATTATGTATGGTAGTCAGAATTGTATGATTTGCTGTATGAATTGTGTGATTTGATTCAATTCAGAAGCCAATCAATCTGAATCTCAGAGGGAATCAGAAATAGGCCTGAACCATTGCCTAAATTGATTGAACTGCATCAGAATCGTGTGGATGGGAGGGATTCTGCTGATTCTCATTGTGAATACTGCGATTCTTCAGTTGCATGCTGGGATGCGGGTCTTGCATGGAACTGGGTCGGGTTCTGCATGACCCAGATGTTCAAAACACCTAAAACATGTTTTTTTATTAATTTTTTTTAAAAAACACACACCAATATTTTATACTATTCTGAATCATTTAGTACACCTTCCCTCTTCTAATACCTTATTTTATTTAACTTAAAGCCCCACCACCATTCTTTTGAGTTTTCAGACTCCAGGTTTATAATTTTTTTGAGTTTGAGATACTAGAGAAGTAATATTTTTCTTAACTTGAACTTACGATTTTTTTGCCATCTATGCTTACATTTTATTATACATAGCATAAAACCTATTATTTTCTATTGCCTTGTGAATCAGTATGATTCATGATTTATAAAATTGGCCTTTTGATTCACGATATATTCACGATTGGATATCCTTGTATATAACTTTAATGTTAATTCTTTTATTTTTTTCAACTGGAAGTTTAGAAGCTATTCTTTTTACAAACTGTTGCTTTCTGTCCATCTCCTTGTTTCTGTCTGTTTGTGTGTTCTTAGACTGCTGCTGCTTCTGATTTTATCTTTTGTACCATTGATGCTTGTATCACAGCCAACTGAATAAAATTGTCAAATTTGTTTATAACTTTTTTTTTTTTAAATTATTTTCATCAGGTATTTTAATGGTTATATGTTTTTTATGTATTTGTGGCAGGAAAATAGATTTTTGGTTATGGTAATTCGTGATTTGTTGAATCTTTGCGAAATCACAAAGGGAAAAGATAACAAAGCTGTTATCGCAAGTAATATTATGTAAGATTGTTACTGAAACATTTGATTGTTGAGATTTACTTAGATTATTTTTATGGACTGTCTCCCTCAATGAAAAATATATAATTGCTTCTGTTGGCAGGTATGTTGTTGGTCAGTATCCACGATTTTTGAGAGCCCACTGGAAGTTTTTAAAAACAGTTGTTAATAAGTTGTTTGAGTTTATGCATGAGACACATCCGGGAGTTCAGGTTAATTTCATTTACCTTGTGGCTTTCTGTCAGTATCTACCTGTCTATTTTCCCTAGGTAATATATTACTTTTAGTAATCTTTGGAACCTCATGTCATATTGAAGCAACAGGAAACTCTTCATTTTTTGTTTTTTAAAAAAAATCTGCTTTTCTTGTATTTGTTTTAACCTTAGGCAAGCATTCCTGATATGGCTGTGGGTTATTTATTATATATGGTGCCTGTTATTGGCCTCTTCGATGTGTGCAGTTTAAAAATTTGCTGATGTTTATGCATCATTAATGTTGCTTGTTTATATCTCAATTTTGGACAAATCAATCTTTTAACATTATCTGTAAGTATGCTGAAAGAAAAGCATCTTATTATTGTGTTTGAAATTAGTCTTCAATTGTCTTCTCTTTCACAAAACTGATAATGTGTGTATGGCTTAGACTTTACCTTGGCACGTAGTAGGATTCTTTTCTATCATCTATATCTACCATGCATTTGCATTGTTTTCCTGCTTCTTGGTTTCTGCTACTATGCGTATTGATTATATTGAGATACCTTTTGGTCATCAAAACACATCCTTAGTAGTAAAAATATTTTCTGTTACACTTATTTGTAATCATTCTGTTTTTGTTTTCTTGCAGGATATGGCATGTGACACATTTCTGAAAATTGTCCAGAAGTGCAAGCGCAAATTTGTAATTACCCAGGTAATGGACTGCAAGTTCTTCTCTAGCCCATCCAAATGCAAGGCCTATTGTCTGAGGTTTTTTGTATATGTTTAACAAAAACTATAATGCATACTGGTTGCCATGATTTTGATTTCAGGTTGGTGAAAATGAGCCATTTGTATCTGAACTTCTATCTGGCCTTCCTACCACCATTGCAGATCTTGAACCCCATCAGATTCACTCATTCTATGAATCAGTATGCCGTTTAGATATCTTCAATCTGATGTTTGTTGAGTACAACTTATGTTGTATATGTGTGTGAAAAGTTTATATGCTCTTATTTCAGGTTGGTCACATGATTCAAGCTGAATCTGATGCCCAGAAGAGAGATGAGTATCTTCAGCGGTTGATGGAGCTCCCAACTCAGGTTCTTTATTCCTCTTTTTGGGAAAAGAAGTCATTAGTAGAGATGAGAAGTGAAGGATGAGGTTACAAGTCTCCTTAAAAATAGGAAATAAAATAATATATTAGCTTAAAAGAACTTTGTAATCTCTCCGCAATCCA
>JANHAO010030864.1:0-10054 GCA_026873985.1 Saraca asoca
CTAGATCAAGGAAAAGATAGAAGGAGAATTCATGCAAGAAACAAGCAAGAAATCAAAGAAAAAGTGAGGAAACCACCTAGCACGGCTGTGCCATAGAACACGGTCAGGCTGTGTCAGGTGCTATAAGAAGACTGATGAAGAAATTGTAAGAAACGCAGAGATTATGCATGTAACACAGCCATGTTACATGCTGGAAGAGACCTGGAGAAGAAATTATGAAGAAATCAAAGAGGCAGCACACAACACGACCGTGTTACACAACATGGCCAGGCCGTGTTACAAGTTAGCAGCTTAAATTGATAAATCCAATATCATGAAGCATATCCAGCCCGTGTTATGAAGCCCAGCCATGGTGAATGCGTAAAAAGGCTATAAATAGGGGCCTTTGTAATCAGTTTTATATCATGTATAGTTTTAGAATCCTCCTTTGAGGTTTAGGATACTTTTCTCTTCTCTTGCTTTAGGTTTTCTTTTTTTTTACAGTTTTGTTATTTCAAGATTTTAAGTTTTGCAATTTAATTTTATTTTTAGATACTATCCCATTTTATTGAGGAGTTCTAGGACATGAAAAATTATGGCCAGTCACACTTTTTTCATAAAAAGTTTCAAAAAAATGATTTTCAAATTTTTTACCATGATCACTTCTAATTCTTAATATGCATACACCTTTTTTATTTTGAATTTTTTTACAAAAGTTCTCAAAGACATTGAAAGTTTCATCTTTATAAGCTAGAAAGAACACCCAAGTATATCTTGAAAATTCATCAATAATAATAAGACCATATCTTTTGCCACTAAAACTTTGGGTTTTTATATGACCCAAAAGATCTATATGCTTTAACTACAAAGGTCTTGAAGTGCATGGTTCTAACTATATCAATTAAAGTTCTATTTTTCCCTTTCACTATCCTATTTTGTTGAAGAGTTTTAAGACATGAAAAATTATAACCAATCACACTTTTTTCACAAAAAGTTTCAAAAAGGTGATTTTCAAATTCTCCACCATGATCACTTCTCATGCTTAATAGGCACACACCTTTTTCATTTTGAATATTTTTACAAAACTTTTCAAAGACATTAAAAGCCTTATCTTTATAAGCTAGAAAGAGTACCTAAGTATATGTTGAAAAATCATCAATAATAACAAGACCATATCTTTTGCCACCAAAACTTTGGGTTTTTATACGACCAAAAAGATCCATATGCAATAACTCTAAGGGTCTTGAAGTTAAAATAACATTTTAGGTTGAAAAGATTATTTTACTTATTTTTTTTATTGAAAAGCATTGTATATGTATTTTTTTTCTCAAATTTGATTTTAGAAAGGCCAATAAACTAAATCATTTTTGCAAATATTTGAAATAAGATGCATGTTTACATGCCCAAGCCTTCTATGCAAAGCTAACTTTGATAATTTGTTGAAACAAAACATTTTGCTTCCTTTAAAGGAATATCCTCTAAGGAAATTGTATAAATGTTATCTCTTCTTTGATTCACAAAAGATATTTTGTTATTAAAGATGCTTTGCACAATGAAAGCATTCAAATACAACTCTATAGCCTTTGTCACAAAATTGACTAATGCTCAAGATATTGTATTTGATTTCTTCCACCATTCTAACATTATTAATATAAGATGAAGAATCAATACCACTTTTACCAATACCAACAATCTTGCATCTTATATCATCACCAAGAACTATTTTACCTTTTTGAATTAGTTTGAGAGAAATGAACTTACTTGGATCTCCCATCATATGTTTTGAGCAACTACTATCAAGGAACCACTAAACCTTTTTGACACTAGCCTTGGGGTTAACATTGGTATAGTGTTCTTTAGCCATGATGCAAAGGTTTGCTACTTCTTCCTCTCCTTCTTTTTGGATTTCTTCATTTGAAGAGACATATTCATCATCCTAAGTAGCCATCATTGCTTTCTTCTTTAGTGGCCTCCTTTGAAATTTCTTCTTGAAATCTAGGCAATCTATCTTGATATGACTGGGCTTCTTGCACTCAAAGCAAGTTGGTACTTGATTGCTCATTTCTTTTCTTACTTGGTCTTTTCATACTTGTTCTTTTCTTAAAATGGCTTTTTTCTATCTTGCCTTTTTCTTTTATACATATTCATGAATCTTTTTATAAGATATGCAATTTTTTCATTTTTATTTTTAGATTTTTCTATTTCTTCATCTTCATCACTTTGGGATGATGTAGAAGCTTTAAGAGTGATATTTCTTTTTCTTCTATGATTTGTATCTTTCATGTATGTTTTTTCACATGGTAAGAACTTTCCTCATAGTTTATCGTAGGTGAGAGTTTCAAGATTGTTACATTCTTGAATTGCATCACATTTGGAGTGCCATATTTTGGAAGACTTTTAAGGATTTTTAAGATAAGATCTGATTTATGAATGATTCTTTCAAGAGCATGGTGATCATTTGTGATAGTGGAGAGTCTCCTGAACATAGGTTCTTTTCACATTAATTCAAAAAAGTTCATACTCTCTGTCAACATGTTAATGCGAGTTTGTTTCACTTGCTTTGATCCTTTGAAGGTGATTTGGAGCTTATCCCACATGTCTTTGGCAGTGGTGCATTTTGAAATTTTCTTGAATTCTTTTGGTTCCATGGCACATATGATAGCATTTTTATCTTTTACATGGAGATTGCTTTTTTGCTTTTCAACTTCACCCCACTCACTTTCTGGTTTTAGCACTTGTTGGTTGCTTTGTTCTTTCATCAGGATGATAGCCCTTCTTAAATTATCTTCCCATATGTCATCGTCCATGGCTTCAAGGAAGACCATTATCCAATTTTTCTAATAATCATAATTGGTTCCATCGAATAATGGTGGTCTAAATATGGAATGATCTTCATGTCTATGTGATGATCCAAGGTTGTCTATCATGTCCCTACCAGGTCTTTACTCAAAAATGGTTAAGGTTTAACAATAGAGACCAAGCTCTGATGCCAATTAATAAGACAAACATGCCAAGAGCATGTGAATTGGTATTTAACACAAATGAGTATTTTTTTTAAAAAAAAAACTCTCCTCTTTATAAAAAGAAATCAACAAGTATATGAAAGATCAAGTAAATAACATATAACCATAACCTAATTAAAGTGTATGAAAAGTAGAAGAGTAGGAAAAGAGAATGATAGCACAAATATATAGAGGTTCGATGGTGTAAAAAGAAAATTGTCCCTCTAAGTCTACGCCTCTCTCTTAAGGTCAAATCCAACCTTGAGGGTTATCCACTAGAACTTTTTCTTTTGATAGCCTTTACAATCTTTCCCACCTGACCTTTCAAGAACTCAAGCAATCCTACCTCACACTATGAAGATTTTTCTAGCCTCACACTAAGGCATAATTCTTAGCTACAAGGTTTCTTACAAGTGTTTCACTCACACTCAACCCCTAACTAGTGAACCTTTTACAATATTTAAGAATTAAAAAGGATTTATCTCAAAGAGACCACAATGTTTTTTAAACTATCATGAGTAGATTTGCAAGTGAACATCTATAAAGAAGACTTGAAAGATATTAGAAAACTTATATAGAAACCTCCTTAGAAAGGAAAGAAGATTTGTTTGTATGACTTGAAGTGAAGAACATATCCTCCTTTATAGATGAACTTAGCACCAAAGAGTATCTTATCGACTTGGGTTCTAAGTCAAGTTGCTTGCTTCTTCTTTAAAATTCAATGAGTTGTCACTTTCGGTTCAGCAGCCCTAAAATTAGAGTAGCTTGTTCTTTCAATTGAGAAAATGACTTCCAATGAGTAGTCACCATCAATGTATTATTAGCTAGCTCATATTGTTAATCTTTTTTATATTCTCCAGTTAAAATATTATTTTGCAAAGTCAGCATGATGTTACAAAAGCAAAGAGCAACCCTACAATGTCGGCTTTTCTATAAAATTGCAGTATGTTAGGTTACAACCTGCACACAATTGGCTCTTTCTAGACTTTCCAAGAGAGTAAATCATTTAACACAAATTTGGAAAGTTAGTATAACATATATGCAAAACAATATATTCCTGAATATTGAAATATCAGAGAAATCCTAGTTGGAATAAAATTGAGAAATATGCAGTAAGCAAAGAGCAACTATTGTTGAACTAGTATAAAAACATATTTTCCAGTGCAAATAGGAAATAAAAAAAATAGGCACTTAATCATAAACATTGGACATAATATTCACATTACAAGTTTAATCAAATCATTCTAATTTCATATAAAAGCCAGCTAGATCAAACTCTTGAAGCAAAGAAAACTACTTAGCCTATATCAATATATCATCATATTGTTAAACCTAAGTAATTTCATATGGTACATCCATAAAAATGTTTTCAAGTTTATAATTGATTATAACTATCATTTTGATGTCAAAAAGCAACTAGTGTAATAATTAAATTAGTTTGTGACAATTTTAAACTAATAAATTACCCATCTTTTAACCATAATTGAACTATAGTTTTGCAGCAAAAATAAAATTAGTTAATAAATTTCATCATCAAAACTAATTAATTCAATCAACTGAATACATAGGGTCCCATAAGATGAACTTGTAGGGAGAGCAACACTTTATTATGTTTGAACCATAAATAAAAATAAAGGAAGACATTGACTTTCAATAATTTTAATTCAAATGGATGCATTTAAAATTGTTTGCCCAATGAAACGGAGGAAAATGAAGGCAAAAATCAACTCTATTTTCATGCATGAAATAATGAAGATGGCTAGATGAATTCATCATTTACAACATAATATCATCTAGGATTGATTTATTTAGATTTTATAGTTTATTCATCCTTTTTCCTTTATTTTTTTAAATTGAGGGATAGAAAATTAAAATAACAAATCCTAATTAATTTCCAAGAATCAAGTTACTATTATCATATATTTAAAGTTTTACAAATTAAGCTTTAATTTTTTTTATTTAGATCTTATTATTTATTTATTTTTCACTTTTCCTTTTTCCTTTTTGGAAATTGAGAAGAAAATTAAAAAATTATATTTTAATTAATTTCCTAAAATTAAGTTTCTTTCATTATATCTATCATAAGTTTCTAATTTAAATTTTATTTTTCTTAAGATCTTGTTGTTTACATATTGTTATTCTTTTTACCTATGGGTTTTCAAAAATTGAGAAGCAGAAAATTAGAATATCAAATCTTAATTAATATTTTTAAAATTAAGTTCATGGCATTATCTTTATATCTAATACAAGTTTTTTAGTTTAAAATTTGATTTTTCGCTTAAGATTTAACTATTTATTTTTAAAATATTTGCTCTTTTTTGTTAAATTGTACTTTCTTATAATCAGAAAAGAAATTTATGCACTTCACAAGATAGGAAACAAATAAACATTATTATTCTTTTTTATTTATATTTACAATAAGTTAGTATAGTTTCAATTTATTTTATAACCATTACAAACATACATAATATAAATTTTATTGTATAGTTAGTTTATATAGAACTATCAATTATTAATAATTATCCATGTTATTAAACTTGAACTAACCTGATCAATTCAACTATTTGAACTGTTACCTGGTAACTAAAACAAACTATTTTGATCCTCAAACCTGAAATTTTAGAAAACCCAATTTGATTTGGTAAAACCCAATAAAAACTAGTTAAATCATTTGGAAGACTTGGTAGACCTTGTTTTCTTTATTTTCACAACTTCAATTTTTATATCAATCCAAAGAGTTCATATTTTTAACCTATAAAAGTCGAATACCTAAGCCCCAATATCCCTAACCCAAAGTCCTAAAGTCTTGAAAACTGAAAATCCAAAGTCCCAAAGTTCAACGGTAGAGAATTAGATTGGAAGTTCAATTTTGATTTTCTTGCATTATAATCTTATTAAGTGATTTGTATTTAAGTGTGTGAAGTGTAAACAAGGGGATTTTAAACCAAAATTGTGTTAGATAATTGTAATTATGGTAAGATCAATATTTACTTCTTGTATTTTAGAAATGCACTTATACTAACTAAGTAGATTTAATTTTTTATAAGCATATATATATAATCATATACATATAAAAATATGTTAGCTATTTCAAATCATCTGATTTGATCAATTCAATCAGTCCAACCTTAACCTAATCATCTTATCGGGTTAATTGTCAGGTTAGGTTTTAAAACATTGTTAATTATTTTCCAAGTATACTATTAACAATTATAATACTATAAAATAAATAAAAATACCACAACTGCAATTATAAATTAGCTATTTAAATAAGCACAATATAATATTATCACATGTGCAAAAATGAAGAGAAGGAGTAAGTGTTAGAGAAGCAATCTCGAGTAGTATATGCCTATATTAAGTTACCATCATATTGACATAGGCAATGTAACAAAATGGAGTAGTAGTCTATGCCCCAGATCTATTTGTTTGCACAAAATCAAGGATTGAATCCCTTATATGCCTTATGCTCACAAGAATCCCACTTGACTCATCTTAGTACTTGTGGCTCATGATTATCAATTGTGCTAATTTGATTATTGCCTGGGCCATGAATCACAATGCTTGTGTAAAATAGAAAAAAATTGTCTTACCCTACCTCTCATACCAATCCATTTGGATCTGAGCACATACCTAGTATGATCCGCTAGGACATACCAATAATTATGTCCCTTGGATGTCATACTAGGGTGTGACATCTCATCCAATGTCCATATTACAAGTATAGGTTAAAAGGCATTGTAAATTAGGGTTCACACCATCACAAAGAAGGAGAAAATCTTGTCACTCTCTTGTGTGGTCACGATAAGCATATGAAGTATCATTTGTATGCTATGAGGGAGCTTCTACTCAATAGGCCATGTCACGTTTCCAACATCTTATGATTTCAGTTCAAATGCTTCTTAGGTATCTAATCCAAGTTATATTCATCAAAAGCATTACTCCAGATGCTTTGCTTATAACTTGTCACTCTAACACAGGCTTAATGGAATGGCAGGATAATTCCATTATAATGACTCATTATCATAATGGATCTCATCTCAAACACATTGAAGCGACTAATCTTGAACATGTCTTTCCAACTATCATACATTAGGTAGCATTACCTTTCTTTGATTTCATGCTGCATAAACATTAAATACTGACCATGTTCTAGTCTTATCATGTATGTTACTTAAACATTAGGGCAATCATCTATGTTAATGGACTGATCTTGCCTAGTGGCATGTGTGTGCTTTAATAATATAACTCATACGTTAAAGAATTTTTAAAAAGAATATGTCATCATTTTATTCCATAAATTAGAAATACAATGTCCATCATAATCTACTTAATCCAAAGCTTTCGACATGAGCTCTAAAATAATCTCTTGTAATCACTATAATGAGAGGATTAGCTAACATATTGCTAATAGAAATATGCTCAAAAGATAATTCTCCATTCTTGATCATGTCTCAAACGTAGTGAAAGTGAATATCAATATGCTTTGACCTCCCATGATACTTTGGATCCTCATTGTATGCTAGTGTAGCCATGCTATCTGAATAAATCACTACAGGCTCATCAGAAAAACCAGAGACTCCTAAGTGCTACATGAATCTCTTTAACCATATGGCTTCCTACATAGATGCGAAGTAGGCAATGTACTCAATCTCGATGGTTGATAATGCTATATAAGACTATTTCTTACTAAACCAAGAAATAGTTGCTCCTCCAAGCATAAATGCATAACTTGAGATGGACTTTCTTCTATCCTTGTCTCCATCCAAGGCATCACCATATCCTCTCGATCTCAGCTCTCTTTTTTGATAGCAAAGTACATAATCAAAATTACCATAAAGGTACTTGAATATCCTCTTGATAGCTTTCCAATGGAAAAGTCCAGGATTGCTTTGGTAACAACTTAACTAACCAACATTGAAGCAAATGTCGAGGTGTGTACACAACATAACATACATCAAACTCCCAATCGCACTCGCATATGGAACCCTTTCCATTTGATTCTTTTCTTCTTTAGTTTTTGGACAATGATCTAGACTTAGCTTTTACCCTTTCTCAATTGAAGTTTCCACTAGGTTACTATAATGCATTTAGAATCGTTCAAATATATTATGAATATAGGTTTCTTGTGACAAACCAAGAATATCTCTTGAACAATCCCCTAGGATTCTTATGCCAAGTACATAACTAGCTTCACCAATATCTTTCAACTCAAAGATAGAGGATAACCATTCTTTAGTGATGTTGATCATTTCCATGCTATTGCCTGCTTTTAGTATGTTGTCTACATACAATGAAAGAGTCAATATTCCTTCGAAAGTATTCTTGACATACACACTGGCTAGGATAAAAGCAACTTATTTTGGATAGTGCTAATGAAATGTTGAAGTCCTAATCATTAATCCTAGTCTTTTATTAACAACTCTATATATTTGTTCTAGGTGCAATACTATTTAAATCTATTTTATCACCTTGATTGGTTTTGCAATAAGATAATTTCATCTACAATATTGTCTTTATGGTGCTGGTTATTTATCATCACTGAGGATTTGATATCATGGTCTTCTTCACCATCCTTTTTGTTTACTCCTATTTCTAGTTTTGGTAGATAATTCTTAGCTGAACAACACTTTATGCTGCTTGAACCATAAAAATAAATGAAGAAGATGGTTTTAGTAAGTTTGAATTTCAAATCAGGACAATTAAAATTGTTTGCCCAATGAAATAGAGGGAAATGAGGGGCAAAAATCTACCCTATTTCTATGCATGAGATAATGAAGATTATCAAATGAAATCATCATTTACAACATAATATCAGAGAAATATATCACACCCTTCATTCTCATTCTTACTACAATTATATAATATGAGCAAGTTGAGCTTCATACTGTTGAAAATTATAGTTTGATTCTCTCTATATATACTCTTGCATCTAGTGGTTCCTACCAAAAAAGAGAGATGCTCAAACAAGTATAACTAAGCCATCCATTTGTAGTGTTAAAGGTAAAATTGGAACATAAGAAAATGGAGGGAGATGTAAAGTGCAAGCAGCATTTTCACTACTATATACCAGAAGCAACAATTATAGAACTTTTCTATTCATGCCAACTACTTATTTAACTTACAAGGCGATGACTTAAGGAAACAAATATACTAAGGAACTTACCAAGGTTTTAGCAATGGTTTTTTATATTGCAGCCTTTGCTTATTGCAAATGATGATGAGACCAATCCCAAATAAGAATATAAATATTTTTTTAAATTTTTTAATGCAATTGATTCTAATAAGGCTGAGCATGTCATGTCAGAGATTAATAACAAGGATACTAACTACACAATAATATAAAAGTAAAAGCATATTTGTAAAGATAATATAAAAATCAATTAAAAAGAAATTTAAATTTAATCAAAGATTGCCTTTCAACATATTATAACTCTCAAGTCTCAACCAACAATTGAGTTTACACTTAGGTAACTTGTCGTACTTTCATAAATCAAATCCCTTTTTAGGAAAAAAAAAAGAATTAATAGCTAAACATTTTCAAAGCTTGATGTTATGAACACTTTAGTAGGGACACTGTAATAGCCAGCAAACTAGAAGAACCAAAAAAAACCATAGAAAGAAACCAGAAAAAAAAACCAGAAGACATTTACAAGGAAATTCAAATGATTCTTCTCTATTATATTCCTTGCCATTCCTTTCATACATATATATCATTTAGACCCCACTAAATCTACCTGAGCCTACAATTCTGGAAGGAATAACAAACACCCAGAATAAAAATAACAACCTCTCAGCACTATGGCACTTCATAATCCTTAAGCCATTTGGGTTGAATGTGATTCCTTTTGGGCCTGGTTTAAGGCACTTGAATCATTTCCTAGCCCACTACTTCCTTTTCCCCCTTTTTGTTAAAGTCTTCAATACTGGTCATATCATCATCCCTCTGTTGTTGCAGATCACCTTGTCCTCAAGGTGCAAATCAAGAAACTCCTTTAGAAGAGTTGCTAAATTTTCCCAAGTGGAATCCTCAGGGTAGAGACCTTTCCATTGGATTAGAGCTTCTGTTTCAA
>JANHAO010030865.1:0-10055 GCA_026873985.1 Saraca asoca
AGACCGCTACTGTTTCCTCGTCATCATCCCCCCTTGAGCGGCGGCGTTGCACATGACCTACTTCCATCTACAAAGGAAGAAAGTCGGTTAGGCCACTGCAAGCAAGCCATACCAAAGCTAAGAAGCCTAGGGCCCCCCACGGGATGCGGGCCATGCGTAAACCAAACCAACTCAAGAAACATTGGGCACCCCCGGGGATGACCGACCAACCCCTCATTACAAATGAAATAGAATCCCAAAAGGGGAGAACTGATCACCCTAACCTACCTAAAAACCCCTAAGAACTGGAAAAACAAGAAGAATGGACGAGAATGTACCTTAGTTTCCTTGAGAGCAAAAAATTAGATGAAATGTATCTGCAGTATCAGCAAAGCGGGATCCCAGAACCAGAAGAGAAGGCTGAAAAGCAACCAAAAAACTAACAGAGCAAATCAGGAATGTGAAGGGAGCAAAAATTTCAAATGAGGTAGAGTGAAAAGGTTCTTCCAATATAAATAAGAAAAAGGCCCACCGTCAGATCAGGAAGGGTGTTGGCTGCCCATGATCCAATGACTGGGGGGATGCAGAGATCAATAAATGAGGATACAAAAAATCGCACGAAAATCTGGAAGTAATAATTACCTACCGTCATAGGAAAATGAAAATTCGTGCATATAAACAAACAAGGCAGGCAACAGAAATGACGGTCACGTTCAAGAAATGTGCTAGCCGCACAGAATTCTTGCGCACGTCAGGGGCACGATAACGACTACACGTCCAAGTAATGTGCTAGCCCCGCACAAAATTCTTATGCGAAATGATGGTCGCATTCAAGTAATGTGCTAGCCGCACAGAATTCTTGCGCACGTCAAGGGCATGATAACGACTACGCATCCAAGTAATGTGCTAGTCCTGCACAGAATTCTTGCATGAAATGACGATTGCATCCAAGTAATATGCTAGCCGCACAGAATTCTTGCACACATCAAGGGCACGATAACGACTACGCGTCCAAGTAATGTGCTAGCCCCACACATAATTCTTGCGTGAAATGATAGTCGCGTCCAAGTAATGTGCTAGCCGCATAGAATTTTTACTCACGTCAAGGGCACAATAACGACTACGCATCCAAGTAATGTGCTAGCCCCGCACAGAATTCTTGCACAAAATGACGGTCACATCCAAGTAATTTGCTAGCCGCACAGAATTCTTACGCACGTCAAGGCCACGATAACAACTACGCATCCAAGTAATGTGCTAGCCCCGCACAGAATTCTTACGTGAAATGACGGTCACGTCCAAGTAATGTGCTAGCCGCACAAAATTCTTGCGCACGTCAAGGGCATGATAACGATTATGCGTCCAAGTAATGTGCTAGCTACACAGAATTCTTGCGCACGTCAAGGGCATGATAATGACCATATGTCCAAGTAATGTGCTAGTCCCGCACAGAATTCTTGCGTGAAATGACGGTCGCGTTCAAGTAATGTACTAGTCGCACAGAATTCTTGCGCACGTCAAGGGCACAATAACGACTACGCGTCCAAGTAATGTGCTAGCCCCATACAGAATTCTTGCGCAAGACGACGGTCACGTCCAAGTAATGTGCTAGCCACACAAAATTCTTGCGCACGTCAAGGGCATGATAAACGACTACGCGTCCAAGTAATGTGCTAGCCCCGCACAGAATTCTTGCGCAAGATGATGGTAGTGCCCATACATTTTTACGCATACCAAAGGAATGGTAAACAATTCCGCAAGATGAGAAGGTCCTCACGAATGGCAGCCACTATCAGAGGACTGAAATTAGTCAGAATGTAACTCTCATCACGCAAAGAGAGTTGAGAGTTGGGGGGCTTATGTTATATGTGTTATCTAAACAACCGGACAGGCGCCCAAATGAGCACACGCTACCAAAATGGGAACCCAGTTCCAGCCGAAAGGACATCATGATCGTTGGCCTGAAGAAGCCGTTATAAACGAAGAGCTATCATCACACCGGCCAAAGCTGAGGAACGATTCCATGAGGGCAAGGGACGCGTCCTTGGGACAACGGTCTACTACTTCCAGCTGAAAATCTTAAGTCCAGTCAGCCACCTGATTGGACGACAAGAAAGTTGATAGCATAGGTCCCAAATGATACACATCAGCTCCCCGATAAACCGACAGTGATTTGCCCAGCATTAATTGTCTGACGGCCAGCATTAAATGCTACGGACGGCAAAAGTGATCATTCTGCTGATTAGATAAAATTACATTTATAACCTCCTCCCTCATTATAAATAAAAGGAGGTTTTTTCTGGATTGTAATGAAGGAATCAATAATGAAAAAGAAAAAGTGGACGTAGGGGCCAAAAAAGAATGGCTTTTGCCGAACCACTTAAAACTTCCGGTGTTTCCTCTTCTTTTCAACTATCCCCCTAAAAGCTCTTATTATTCTTCCATGACCTTTCTCCAACACGCAGTCAGGGGTGTGAAATCACATAACTCAGTTGACCGGATTTTAGTGTCAACAAAGGTTTTCTTAAAGTCCTTTTGAACTCTTAGAGGTAACTCCTTCTTATCATTATTAGGTAACTTGTAGACAACATCAAAAAAAGTTCTTATTCCACCAAGATAATATATAGATCATTAGTTTTTTTAGATGATATAGATTTTGAAGAAGAACAACAATTATCTTCTTGGATTTGATTAGTTTTTTGAGCTTGTTCTTCTACAGAAGAATCTTCTTTTGAAGATGTTTTAGCTAGTAAAGTGCTGATTTGATTGAGGCTACCCTCATTAAGTTCAAATTTCCTAATTTTTCATTTAGTTTGCAATACTTGGCTATATATCTAGACCTATTACACCTCAAACATGCAGTTTTTTTATCTACATTTGGTGGAGAAGTATACTTGAATTTTCTCCTATAAGTCTTACTCATAGTTTTACTCCTACGTATTTGAGGTCTTGGATTTGGGTTGGTTTCTGCCTTTTTTTCCCTATGCTTATGCTTTGGTTTGTAGGTTTTTGGTGGACAAAACTAAATTGTTCACAAAAGGATCATAATTCCCATATATTAAGAGCTTTTTCTTTAACAAACTGCCTGTGGATTTTATCTTTCTAATAGATTATGAGGGTTACATTTTAGACATAAGCAATGAGCTATCCATAGGTAAGTTGCTTATATGGGATAATATCATTGAATTTATTCCTAATTTTCTTTTAACCTTTTCACCTAAAAACTTAAGTAAGCTGGCTAGGAATTTCTCTTTCCAAAAAGGCTTATTGCTATTGGACTTAAAGTATGTTTATTTAAAGAATGTATTCTTATACCATCTAAAGTTGCTTAAGATTTTACACCTAAGATTTGAGAGAAGTTCGATTGATTTATCCCTTTATCGTAGAGATCAAGGTATTTACTGCATCGGGAATAGGTTGACCATCTAATCTTAACACTAGTTCTCCTTGACAATCTATTTTGAAAGCATCATAAAGTTGTTTTCTTTTTGAACTGGTGAGGTCTTCATCCCACTAGCCTTTGAGTTAATTGGTACATCTAGTAACTAAGACATGAATAATTGTTGTATTGTCACACCCTTGAATAATTAGGAAATTGTACTAGCCATGGTCATTTTTCTAAAAGTTAGATGATTTTATACTTACATTTTCCATCTATGTTCTATTCATAGATGTTATTTCCGTTATAGGAATTTTGTACTAAGGTTGTTTGAGGTTCTAAGGTAGTTTGGAAAGTAGGTTGTCTAGGTCTCTAAGTTGCTAAGGTTTTTAAGGCTTTTACTTTGGGCTTCCCATAATTAGAAGCATTCTTAAAGGCCAGATTAGAAGCTTTATCTAATGCTTGTACATTTCTACTTGAACTATCTAGAGGGGACTCAAGGATAGTTATATTTTTCTCTAATTTGTGGTCTGGATCTTCTATTATTTGGCTAATTCTTGTTATTTCTATCCTATTTGAGAGTTCCACTCTTCTACTTGTCTAGAAAGATTTCATAGGGTTTAAACAAAGGTTACTTTATTTGTCTATGAGTACTACCTGAATTAAAGGTTTCTCATATTTGAACAGGTTCATTAAGAATTTATTATCCAAGGGTTTGAAGGTATTTGTTGGTGTAGTTGTTTTATTCCATTAAGGATTGTATATCTCTTGAAGAAATAGGTTCACTTTGGTCCTTAATTTTGAAAAGACTTGTTATCACTAGATTTCTAGGATCTTTTATCTCCATAACAAAAGGTTTTGGAGAAAGGAGTTTTGAAACTACTCTCTCTCCTTTGGAGGTTGTCTAGGTTTAGGTTGTCCTAGTGGTTACACTAATTGTTTCACTAAAAGGATAATCTATTTGTTTTCCCTTAACATATACTTTGAACCAATCAAAAAAGGGAACATTTGTCTTAAAGTTCCTAATGAAGTTTATCCATTTATCATGAATTTCCTTTTTCTCAGCTTCTTGATATTTTCTTAAGAACTAAGTTCTTTTATCAGTATTTTCTTTATAATACAAGTCTTCTTTTAAGGTTTCTATATCTATTTTGAAAGGGTTGTCCTACCATGGAAACTTGGGGTCATGGTGGATTTAAAAAAAGGTTGAAGGTGACTAGGGAGGAGAGACTAAGTTAGACTCTAGATCATCTCCTATTCTACCTTTTCATTTGGAATTTGACCTAGTGTAAACAAGCTTTGAGATTCTAGAAGTATTATTAAGACCTCTAAGGTTTACTATTGAAAGATTCCACTTTAGACTTCTCAAGTCAATGATATGGTTGAGTTTCTGGTAGTTGAGTCTCTAGGCGGATTTAAAGTTTATTTCTTAGAAACTTCAAATTTTGGAGAGGTAGAAAAGCCATCTTCTATCTCAGTTATTATAGGGTTTCCTATCCTCAATCTACTCCAATCAAAAGAGATATCTACTTGTCCTAAAGTATATTGGATAATCCTAGAAATTTAGGGATTTTTACCCTTGAAGGGGTTTTATAAGGAAAGACCAATTTGGTAGGAATTCTAGCTCATCCCAAGGGGTATTAGTTAGTATTTGTATGTTAGCCATATAAGTATCAATTAATTAGAAAGTTGCTTAACCCTTACTATTAGGGGTTTTTTAGAATTCTTGAATTCTAAGAGTTATAGAGTTTGTATTAGATCCTCTAGGTTACAACTATAGGAATTTATCTAGGTGTCATATTAGATTGAATAATTTGGTATTTAAAATTAAGATTTATCTCCATACATTTATCTGGGTAGCAGTTGAAGTGAATTGGACCTTGCAACACACTAGTTTCTACAACTTCTAACAAAGAAGAATTGAAATCTAAGTGTTCAACATCTCTAAGACATAAGAAAATTGTAGTATTTAAACCTAACCTAGTCATAGGTTTGGTAGCTTCATGGACACAACCAAGATACAAAAATTTGCATTTTTGTTTAAGCCTTGTTATATCCTTCCCAGAAAAAAGTATAAATTCTTCCTATGAAGGATTAGCATTTAAAAAGTTTTCTTCAATTTTTACAATATAAATTAACTTATTGAAAAAGTTTGAATTAGATTTGTAAATCTCTTTATCAGGTATCCTAGGCATTTCCCAATCATCAGTTTGTTTATTGATGTTTTTAAAATCAATTTGTTCTTTAAAAATTGATTTGGAATCATCTTTCAATTTCATTTTAGAAGAATTATTTGAAGAAGAAATAGAAAAAAGAAACTTTGGAAGACAAAGATCAAAACATGATAAGGGCAATAACAACAAAGCAAAAAAGAAAAGTAAATAAACAAATATATAAAGTTTCTTATGCCTAATATCATAGCTTTCAAGTACAATAAAGATAACAATATGACCTATAAATTTTTGTTACTAAATGAATTAAATACTAAGATTTCAACATAAATAGTTTCTCTAGATCACCCAGCCTTGACTTACATTAGCCCTGGGAGCACGGGAGACAGGAGCTACCTCTTTATCAACTTAACTTAAGTGGGGACTTATACTCCTTGATGAACCCACATATCACAGTGAGCTTTCAACATATCTAGATTATTTTTATATTCAAATATTAGTATAGGCTTCATAAAATAACAATAATTTCTAGTTCATCTAGATAAAATAAAAATAATTTCTAGTTCATCTAGCTATCCTGACTTCCTTCAAGCTTTTATATATATACCAAAGACTGCAGAGAAAGGTCCCAAAAATAAAGGAATAAAATTATAGTATAAAGTAAAGATCGTAGATGGACTACTACTAGAACAGTATGTATGAAATGCAAATTAAAACTTAATTTTTATAAGTTTAGTTGAAAGCTTACAAGTTAGGAAAATAACTCAAGAACAAGCTCTAGAGAAATTATGGGAAGGGGTAGGCAACTGATACGTTACAAGTTAGGAAGATCAACCTACTTATAGAAAATTTTGAAGTGTAATAGTGCCTATGAATCGTGTACCGCTATAGTTTACAGTGAAAAGTTATAATAATGGGTACAATAATTAGATATGCTTTCTGCACTAAATATTGATTAATAGTAAAGTGTATAGTGAAAAGTACAATAATTGTAGATGCCGTCTACACTAAAAGTTGAGCAGTGAAAGTTAGAGATGCCTTCTTTACTGAAAGTTGATAAAACAGTGACGTTTTGATGGCTTTATGTCACTTTTTAGTCATCAATAGTTGATGAGAACTACTTCAATCATTAAATGGGTCTATACCACCAATGCCAAAATAGTCATCCTCATTGTTTTGGGCCTAGTCTTTTGAGTTAGGAACACATGAAGCATCATAAACCGAGTTTTGGCTTTAAAGTTGAAGCAGAACATCTTGAAGCTAGTTGATAAGATCTATTTTATTATTAATTCCTGCCAAAGAATTAGCAATCTAGGATTTGTCTTATAGGATTAACTTGCTCCTATTTTCAAGTTTTTGTAGAAATAGAGATGTTTCTCAGATCACTTCATGACTTGAAATTTATGAGCTTTATTTGTACTGTTGCAATTTGTCCACCATCTGACTAATCTTTTCCTTTGAAGGACCAGAATCATGCAGTTGTTAATATTGCTCTTAAAGTATTGATATTCCCAAAAATAAATCCATAGGAGACCAAATATTAAATCAAATTGAAGAAGAATAGGAAGGTTTCTAAATGCCTCTGGAAAACTTCATATCCTTCTTTAATTTGTTTTGAAAAAATTTCAGGAACTAGTCCTACATTCTTCCACCAATAAAGAAACCATTGTAGGAAATGATATTTAACTTTGTTTGCCATTATTTCCCTTATAAAAATTCTCCGATAAGAAAATTAGAAAGAGAGTTGGAAGCATATTTAATGTATTCAATGTCAAAATTGAATACACTAAGAATTGCTTGCCAACTGGCAAAATTTTATTTTGATACTAAATTTTTAACATCTTTTTATAAAACATCTTTTGCTGATTTATAATCAACTTGGATAGTAAATTTTTGATTTGGCAAATTGCTTTGAAATTTGTTGATGCATAAAACAATTGCTAAAATTTCCTTTTTTATGGTTGAATAGTTTTGTTGAGCATGGTTCCAATACACTTGCTCTTTGTTATTTTTAATTTGTTTAAGGATAACGTCGTATCCTAAATCTAATGCATCAATTTTTACAATCTTATATGCAGAAGCATTGGAAAGATGAAGATATGGAAGACATTTGGCATATAACTTGACTTTTCTAACAACATTTGTATGAACATCTTTTCAAGGAGGAGAATTTTTTGTAAGACCTTCATGCAAAGGTTGAATAACATTTGACATTTGAGGAAAGAAATCCGAGACATAGTTCAGACATCTAAGAAATCTTTTTAATTAGGTTTTATCAATAATATGATCAAGAAACTCACTAGCAAATTAAACTACTCTTTCAATTGGAGTAATAGTTCCTTGGTAAATATAATGACCAAAAAAACAAATTTTTGACTTAAAGAGAGAGGTTTTGCCCTTGGAGATGAAAAAACCATTTCTTTGGATAATTTCTAGGAGAACATTCAAATGCTTAAAATGTTAATCAATGTTTTTAGAGAAAACCAAGGTATCATTAATATAGACAATGATGAATTTGATAAAGGGATTATAAATATAATTCATAATCCGTTAGAATTCTGAGGGAGCATTTTTAAGATCGAAGGGCATAAAATTCCATTTGTATTGGCTGAATGGAATTATAAATGATGTCTTATATCTATCTTTAGGTTTTATTTGAATTTGCTAAAGCTAGATTTCATATTGAATTTTGAAAACACCTTTGCAGAGTAAAGCTAATTTAATAATCCTTTTTATTTGGTATAGGATACTAAATCCATTGAGAGGCTTCATTAAGCAACTTATAGTTGATTACAAGTCTAGGAGCACCTCGTTTGATTTCTACAGAGTTATTAACCTAAAATATAGAACATGATCGAGGCTTCTGCTCTTTCTAATGCTTCCTTTTGCAAAAAGATCACCAATTTCCCTTTTGTAGTACTCCAAGAGCTTTTGATTTATTTGAATTAATCAATCTTTCGCTAGAATCTATTTTTTAGAAAAATTCTTCTCAAATGGTATGTCTACCATTTGCTGTTTTCTTTTTCATAAAGCATTGGCAAGGTAAAAACAAACCTAATTTTGGAGTTTGTTTTCAAAAGATTTTATTTTGGCTTGAACAATTGAATTAACCAATTGTTGTTTTGTTTTCTTGAAAGAAGTTTCTTCAAAAAGATAATTTATTTGGTTTACTTTGTTTCAACTAGGTTAAGGTCTTTAAAACTAGTTTCTTGATAAATTTAAAAATATTTTTTTGTCCTAGATTTTCCATTTCAATCCCTTAATCAGTCACTGAAAATGACAAAAGCTTATGGATGAAAAGGGAACCTAAAATAATTATGCTAGTCATATTTTTAACTAACAAAAAGATGAAAAGGAACCCTTGCTGGTGCGTGGTTTTAAAATTCCTGAATTTTGAGAGTTATATAGCTTATATTGAATCTTATAGGTAATTACAACATGGATGGATCTAGCTATCATTTTGTAGCCGGATAATTTGGTATTAAGTACTAAGATTTTATTGCCATGAGTTTCTCTAAGGCAGAAGGAGATATTAGAATGGTAGTTGAAGTGAATTGGTCTTTTAAAAACACTAGTTTCTATCGCTATGAAAAGGGAATCATCAAAGTCTAAGTGCCTAGCATCATTTAGACCAAGTAAGATTGTTGTATTCAAACCTAATCTAGTCATAGGTTTAGAAGCTACTTGTACACAGTTTGGAAGCAAGAAATTATATTTTTATTTTTGTTTTGCAATGTCTTTTCCAAAAAGAAGAATAAATTCCTCTTGTCAAGGATCAACATTGAGAAAGTTTTCCTTAATTTTAATAACATAAGTTGATTTGTTAAAAAAGCAAAAGTAGGACTTGTAAAGCTCTTTGTCAAGTATTCTGGGCATTTCTCAGTCATCAATTTGTTTGTTGATGTTTTCAAAATCTATTTGTTCTTTGAAAATAGATTTTGAATTATCCTTAAACTTGATTTTTGAAGAACCAATTGAAAAAGATCAAAAAAATGAAAAGCGAGAAGAGAGAGAACAGTACTTTTTCAGGAATTAAAAATTTCTCCTTTCTAATATCAAATCTTTTAAGTTTCATAAATATGAACTTATGAATTGAAAATTAATATTATCATATGAATTGAATTTTAAATTCTTAATATGACCTTTACATCCAAATCACTTAGTATCGTCTTCTTGTTTTAGTATGAGAGCACAGAAGACAAAAGTTGCCTTAAAACGCCATCTCTTGGCCAAACAGGACTTACACCTCTTGACAAACTTATACATAAACTAGATGTGCTATCAGTTTTCTAGATTCTCAGCATCTTATTCAAAGTTTAACATAAATTTCATGAAGATAGTAATAATTTTTTATCTCATATTTTCATCCTCACTTGCCTATATATGTATATATATATATACATCACTACAACAAAACGTGTATTTACCGACGGTTCAATGGCGGCGGTTCTCTAAAAGCGTCGTTAAATACACGGAGGGTTGCTGCAGTTGTTTTTTAGCGGCGGTTTTGGCACAACCGCTGCTAC
>JANHAO010030866.1:0-10057 GCA_026873985.1 Saraca asoca
TTCACAATAGTTTCATCAATATCTTCATGATCATTATCATATGTAACCACATAGTCTTACAAACGAGCTGGCATCACTCATGTTCATTGACGATGCTTTGATGTCTTCAAAACTGCTGTTGGTGGAGAAAAGTTTCTAGGGAATGAACTGTCACTCTATCAAGTGAAGATCTTTCTGTTTCCATTGACTTTGGTTCATCTTCTATGATAACACCTTATTATTATTCATCTCTTTGATTCCATGCCCATACTTCATCTTTAATGAACTGGACATCTTTACTCACAATCACTTCTTTTGTTACAGGATTGTATAATTTGTAACCCTTGGTCACTTCACTATAGCCAATGAAAATGCACTTTTAACTTTTGTTATCCAATTTCTTTCTTCACTTATCCGGAATATGTGGATATGAAAGACACCCAAATACATGCAAGAAAGAGACTTCTAGCTTGTTACCACTCCAAGCTTCTTCCAAGGTTCTTCCAAGAACATTTTTTATGGGACACCTATTTAATAAAAATATAGCACAGGCAACAGCTTCTATCCAAAAAGGCTTTGGCAGAGTTTTAGCTTTTAATAAGCTTCGGGCCATTTCAAAAATTATTCTATTTTTTCTTTCAGCTATACCATTCTGCTGAGGTGTATAACTGGCCATCAACTGACGTTGGATCCCTTGGCTTTTGTAGAGATATGAAAATTGATTTGAAGTAAACTCTCCTCCTCTATCAGATCTTAAGATTTTTACATAATAACCACTTTGTTCTTCTACAAATATCTTAAATTCTTTAAATTTCTCAAAAGCCTTTGATTTTTCTTTAAGAAAATATACCCAAGTCTTTCTAATAAAATCATCCACAAAGATTAAAATATACCTTTACCATCCAAGTGATTCTATCTCAACTGGGCCACAGATGTTTGTGTGCACTAACTCCAAAGGTTGTCTGGCCCTTTTAGCTTTTCCAACTGGAAAAGAGTCTTTATGTTGTTTTCCAAGAATACATCCTACACACTGTTGATTAGGAGCTTTAATTATCGGTAAGCCTGTTACCATCTTTTTCTAAGCCAATAGCTTTAACCCACGAAAGTTTAGATGACCATACCGAAGATGCTAGAACCATTCTTCATCTTTCAACATTGTTGAAAAATCCATCAATGTTCTTATTTACAAAGTGAGAGGAAACATGCAATTCTTTATCATCTGCACTTTTGTAATTATTTTTCCATTTTTGCCTTTGATTGTGTAAACTCCATTTTGGATATCAATTCTGTGTCCTTTTTCAGAAAGCTGGCCAATACTCAGTAAGTTCCAATAAATACCTGGCACAAAATAAATATCAACGATAGTAACATTTGTGCTGTCTTTGGATTTAATGTTGATGTCACCTATGCCCATAACAAGAATTTTGGATTTATTTCTGAAATTTACTTCTCCACATACAGATTCATCCAGATATGAGAAAAGCTCCTTTCTTCCACACATGTGATTACTGCACCTAGTATCAAGATACCACGTATCTGTATATTCCATATCTGGCTCATTTGATTTGTATGCGAGCGCCAGGTTCTCTTCTGCATCTACGATATTAACATGCTCCACAGACTTATCTGGCATCTTGGTATAGCACTCATTTTGATAATGTCCATATTTTTTGCATCTAAAACATTAAACATTAGATTTGTTACTTGCTCCATTGTGACCTCCTCGTTGTTTTTGAAAATTGCTATCACTCGATTTTTCTTTGTTGGTGGAATTAGAATATCCACCTCTTCCACATCCTTGTCCTTGTCCTTGTCCCTGTCCTTGTCCACCATGACCTCGACCGCTTTGGTGGCTTTTGTGATTTTGGTGATTCATAATACTTTTAAAGCTTGCTCGGGACTTGAGCTTATAGCTTTCTAGTTCATGCGTTCCTCATGTGAGTACAACGAACCCATCAATCTCTCTATTGACATGGTTAATGTATCTTGTGATTCTTCGATTACGGCAACAACGTAATCAAACTTTGTAGTCAAAGATCACAAGATCTTTTCTATAACTCTAGTGTCTGGAATTTCTTCACGGTTAACTCTCAATTAGTTGACTATGAATTGAACTCGATCAAAGTAGGCCGAAATTGATTTTGAGTTGGTCATGCGTAATGACTCAAAATTGCCTTGTAGTATTTATAGTCGCATTCATCTGACATGATCATCACCTTTATATGACTTTTGCAAAATATCCCACGCCTCCTTTGTTATATTTACACATGATATTTTTCCAAATATTGGTTCCTTAATGGCTTGAAAAATTGCATATAATACTTTTTGATCCTTCTTTCGAGTCTCCACTAATGCATCTTTCTTTTCTTTCTCCAGTGCATCAAACTCTTTTTGGTCTCATACTTCGGTATAGCCAGTCTTCACCAAATTCTACAAATCCTGGGATTTGAAGAATACTCTCAATTGAACACTCCAATTATCATAATTTTTGCCATTCAATTTAAGAAACTACAGTTGGATTGAATTTGATGCCATATAATAACCGAGCTTTGATACCAAATGTTGGAACCAAAAGAATAAAAAGAAGAATTTGAGGAAAGAGAAATTTATTAATCATGAATTTAACTCAATATACAAAGGAACTCTTTATCTAAACTCACAAGCTTACTAGCTTATTTCTCTTCCTCACCTTTTGATTGCATATAAAAACTTGAAACAAACTATATTTATAGCCAAAAACTATCCTAATAAGATAAGGAAACAACTCTTCAACTTTATCCTAATAAATCAACATTATCTTCACAAAAAAACTTATAGTCCTATCCCAACGCATCAACCTTATTTATCCTTTTTTTATTTTCAAAATCTAATTTAAATTATTTTTAACACAATTCCTGCAACTCACACTTTCTTAATTAAAAATCTAATTTTACCATTAGATTTGGGAATATCAATAACCATTTTTCAATTATTACAGTTCTTTAAGTCCCTTTCATACTATCCATTATATCAACCACGTCATTCTCATTAGTCACTAGTTAGGGAAAGATAGATGCATATTCGACACAAATAATATCTTTATCATCATGTAAGCTCAAAAGCATTTCAACTCTTTATTCTTAATCCATGTAGTTAATACCATCTAATGCACTGGTTTAAGAAGATCAACATATATCACACATTAGGCATAAGAAAAGAGATTTCTAATTCATATTATTTTAAAACAGTTACTTATTCATTGGGGATTTATGATAAAGAAAAGTAAATTTTTAGAAATTTTAATGATTCTCACTTACCCGTTGGGTATTTATGAGAATTATCAAAAGATATATATATTCACATTATCTATTGGGGATTTTGTGAAACATAAAATAATAATAAAAACTTGATAACATAAAATTAAAATACTTATATATCCGCATTACCAATTGAGGATTTAGCGAAATATGAAAAATAATAAAATTACTATACAATATAAAAATAAAGTATGTAATCAATAATAAAATACAATAATTGCATTACTATTACAGATTTTGTTGTTTAGAACAAATAGCATCATAGGTAATTAACAAAAAAAAAATTAACACAATATTATATCCTTCAATATTATATGAAAATAGGGATGGAAATTTTCTATACAACACAATAACCCAATACAACCACAAAGCACTTTTCACGGGTTCGAGTTGAACTTATGCAGGTTTGGTTGTAAACAAGTCAACCCGTTTAACATAAATAATAAATGGATCAGGTTGGATTTGCTTAAAATTGAATAGGTTAACATGCTAATGCATTTAAGAATTTAGATTATAATTTTAAAAGTATTATTTAAGAAATAATTAATAACTAAATTATAAATAATTATATATAATAAAAAAATTAAAATTAAAGGTTTAATAAAATGACAATAAAAACTCAATGAAAAATCAAATCAATAATTGAAATACTTTTAGTGCACCATAATTATAAGTAATTAAAGTGATAAATGAATTTATAATATAAATTTTGTTAATTGAAGTTTTAAACAAGGTTAAACTGATTGACCCGACACGATACGATTATTATTTAGATTGAGTTCAAGTTTAGCTTATTCAAGTTATTACTATCATTTGACACGATAATGAACCTGACACATGAACCCAAATCGCCACCCCTATATGAGAATCATATATCATGTCAAGGATAAATCACTTATAATTATAAAAAAAATATAGATTCTCGTATAATAAAATAAAATAAGAAAAATAATCATAAAAGGTTATCAGATGGTACAATAGGACTATGATTTTCAACTCAACAAGACCTTTTCTAAAATAGAATTTCTTCTTAATCCTTATAAAGTAAAATTTCTTTTTAAGTCATGAACTTTCAACTCTAGGACTTCTTCTTGAAGTCACGAACCATCTCCAAAGGTCATGAACTTTCTTCACATCATGAGTCTTCTCCATATATATAAATTGTCTAATCCTTAATTTAAGTTAAGAAATACAAAGAGAATAATATTTTAATGAGAATTTTCTATAAGTGATTAGCTTACTACTTTCAGGCAAACAATATTTTGCATGCCTTACTTATAAAACTAATGGACTTATTTATAACAAAGGCTAATTCATGATGTGAAGATTGCCTGAGCAACCCCTACTATCTTGTATCTAATGTGCGCGGATGATATAATGATATTCTGAAGAGCAAACAAATTAGAAGTTGAAAACTAAAAAGCCTATCTATCCAATTACGAAGGGTGATCAGGTCAGTTGGTGAATTACAATAAGTCAAGTATTGTTTATTCCCTTAACACATATCGATCAATCAAAAGGGATATTTTTTATATCTTATAGCTTAATGGTATCAGTCATGATCCAAAATATCTAAGGATACTAATGTTTTTAACTAAAAGTAAAATCGAATACTTTAAATTTATTATTGAAAAAATTCATAATAGGCTGCAAGGGTAGAATTTTGGAACTTTGCCATGGGTAGTCGTGCAACACTTATTTCATCAGTGTTGCAAACCATTCCCATGTATTCCATATCTATTTTAAAAGCCCTACATCAAATCTATCAAAGATTTAATGTTCTAGCTAGAAAGTTCTGGTGGAATGTAAGGGAAGATAAACATCACTATTATACACCGATTAGCCAAGATCACCTATATCAACCAAAACTGAATGGTCGCTTAAGATTTAAAAGGTTCTCGAACATCAATATTGCTCTTTTAACAAAATTGGCATGGTAGTTGTAAACTAGGAAGGACCATTTATAGGTGAGGGTGTTTAAGGCAAAGTATTTAGGAGAAACTAACCTATTAACAACCATTTCTTTTGAAACCTTGAAAAGTGATGCATGCTACATCATAAGATTAAAAACTACTTCAATAACTAAAGCTCTCTAGCTTCCAACTGCAAAAAACTACTAGCCCCAACCTCTTATTTAGATCCCTATAAATCAAACCATCATCTTTCTTTGAAAACCAAATACAAGAACCTGAAAAGAAGAAATGGTTCAAAACATTTTTATGGATGAAGTGGCTAATAAGGTCATTGAACTTAGGATCCCTCAACATGGTAAAGATGAACTAGGTTGAATTTTAGAATCATCTAGTCAATTTTGTATCAAATCAACTTGCCATGCCAGGAATATGTATTACCACACTAGGGTTGAAGCAAAGATCTAGTAGAAACTATAAGCTCAAAGGTACATTACTAGCTTAAAGTGGTCTTATGGAGGTTTTCTTAAGGTATATCCCAATAAGAGCAAGGATTCAACAATTTGCCCACATAAAAAACACCAAATGCTCCCTCTACAATGTTGCTACAGAAATTGATTTGCACATTATGACAAACTGTGATGTAACTATGCTCATATCGTTCGGATTACTTGGCTTGCATCTACATACCTTAAATTTTACTAATTCTATGGATTTTCTTGCTATCCTTGTGCATGCAAGCAACAAATTGGGTTCTTTTTCAGGGAAAGACATGGAAACTAAGGTCACAACAGTTGCAACCATAATCTTGAAAAGGACCTAAGAAGCTAGAAATAACTTCATCTTCAACAACTTAGTGATGGATCTGACTAGAATAGACATGCTTATAAAGAAGGACCTAACGATAAAGCTTTCAAGACATGCTAACTTTGCACTAGAACTTGCATCCATCCCTCCCATTTGCTAGTATCCCCTACCAAAAGACTGCATCAAACTCAATGTCAATGTAGGCTGGAAAGATAATGTAGCAGTTATTGCTGCTCTTGCTAAGAATGAGCTTGGAACAATTCAGGATATATGATTTGAAAATTAGAAATATGATTCTATTTTGGAAACTAAAGTTAGAGTTATTCTCAAGGCTTGTAAGGTTACCCAGACTATGCAACTTGACAAAATCCTTATTGAAAGTTATAAGCATATTGTAGATGTTATTTTAGGTTATTCTCTAAGTCTTTGGATGGTCACTACTATTGTTAAGGATATTAAAGTGTTCTTAGAAGATCATCCATCTATTCCAACTTACTAGATTAGCTATCTGGGTAATATAACAACTCATAAGTGCATGCATTAGTGTGACAAGTTGGCCTTATGAATCAGTATGGCAAGCAAACATGCTCGGTTTTGGTTGAAACTTAACAAGAAAATCAAGCATGAAGACAAGGTCCTATGGTGAAAATTTGGGAGCAAATGCAGTTGTGTATTATTTTTCCTAATTTTTTCCTATTTAGGGGTATTTGTATCATTTAGCATAGATCATTGTCTAGTACAAGTAAAAAAGTATATAGTTATGATCTTTGCATTTTTTATCTTCACATCCATATGAGATGGCACATTAGAACCCTTCTAAGCTAGGAGAAAAGCCCTTATGTCAACTTAGAAAAATATTTTTACTTGTACCATTAGAACTTTGGCTTAGAATGCTTTATAAGAGGCACGTCTAGTGACCTAGTTGAGCACTATGGCATGGGCTAGGGATCAGAGTGTGGTGGCTTAAAAAGTCCCCCTACACACTCAAAACTATATAATGAGATATATATATTAATAAAATGGAGTTGTCTATCTCTTTATTCTAAAATGTCCCTTCTTAATGTATACTAGAGGCTTCTTATGTGGCATGTTCTTTGAAACTTTGCATACACGAATGTTTTGACTACACACTTATATTTGCTTGTGAACATGTTACGCATAAAATTTGGATTGTATGGGAGACAAAATCCACAATGCCCATTTATCTATCCAAGTGTGGCTAAAATCTATTAGAAGGCTGGCATGTTAACTAAGAGTTAGCGACATTCACCACATGATTTTGGCTAAAGAGTTACCAGTCTATGATAGTTGGTATTAGAGCTTGATTGTGCTAGAGAGCAGATCAAGTGGGCCATAATTGGGATGGATTCAACTTGTGAGTGAAACAAACACCCATTGAAATGGTAAAGAAATGCTACTAAAGACTTGACCAAAAGGGTTACAAAAGGTTAGAGTAACTCGAGGGCTAGTGTGTGAGATATTGCATTCAAGGGAACATTAATGATACATCAAGTGCTAGCATGTGTAGAAGTTGGTAGACTTATTATACAACTGAGAACATTAATTATGTGCTTATTCATAGTAGCGTTCAAAGGAATGTAAAACCACTCGAATGAATGAGAGATTTAATAGCTTATTAAGCAGGATAAAGCCTTAGCAGTAACCCTGGTCTTGTGGAGAAAACTTGACCACATCCATAAGGGATATATGAACTATCAGTGAAGCCTTAGGGCAGAGCCATGGTCATGCTAGAAAGCATGCCCACAATAGACATTTGAAAAATCCTGCAAGATGACACATTTCTTCTGATATGTTAAGTGGACACAACTTATTAGAAGAGTCTAAAACCATGTCAAAGGGCATGAATCCTACTCAATGGAGTAAACCCCAAGGGGAAAGAGATGATCTAGGAAGAGATTGATTGTACACTATTGTGTGAGTGTAATAAGTGAGCTATAACACTTAACCATAAGATTCAAGATGAGATACTAGAGGAGCTAACACATCATGGTCACATGACAAGTAGCAATGATACTCATTGTAGTGAGCTAGAGCTATATAGTTGCTTGGTGGAGTGGTGGAGTATTGACAATGACTTAAGGCATAGTAGGTTAGCAATACATAATCCCATGATAAACTTTGTGACAATGACCATGGGATTCATAATTACTCATGCACAAGTAAAGTGAAGCTCAAGCTAGAATGGAGGATACTTTATGCTTAACCCGCCCTCAAGCCATTAATGTGGGGGAACCATGGTGAAGATGCACTCGAACTAGGCTACGAGAGTCTAGACATCAAAGGATGTCACTCAAGAAATGCCGAGAGAGAGGGCATTGATCTTCACAAGAAAGGCTGTGAAGGCTACAATACAAGATTGTATCAGCTCTGAAATGTTAGCACTTGAGTGTACAACATATAGGGGGTCGTGAGGGCTAAAGTGCTTGAGAGCATTAACTCCAAAAACATTGTAATTGTTAAGACACCATGAAGGTGTCAATTCAAAGAGGGTCAAGAAGATTTGATCAAGTGTGAAAGTGGCATAGCGAAGTATAATGGATTGATCGAACCAGTGTGAGCTTATTTGTGAGCAAGAAATAAGACTTACAAGCAGGCCATGTTATGTTAGCGAGAAACTGACTTAAGCATGAACAAGATATGAAACTTGCATCTCTCACATCGGTGGAATAGGACATCAGATGTAGGACTATCTGTCAATAGACATCCAAAATACCAAGCAAGCACACAAGTTATAGATGTAACACATACTTAAGCTATAGAAGTAGCAAATTGAGAGTTGTGCAGGGACAGAATGCAAGCAAGCTGCAAAGGTAGTGAGGCAAGCATAAGTTACAGAGGTAATAACCTAAATACTGTAAAGGCAATGGGGCAAAAGAAGTTGTAAAGGTGACAAACTAGAAAGCTATGGAGATAGTGGCATATAAGTCTGTGTTGGGACAACAAAGTAAAGTCTACAAAGGTAAAACACAAAATCTACAGAGGTAACATTGCCTAAGACACTAAAGTTGTGGAGGCAACTACCTAAAGGTTATGGGGAAGCAAATGTTTGATGGTGCAATCTCAAGGAAACAAAGCCAAGAGGAAGTCCAGGGAGGAAAGAAGGAGTAGTAGGCTAACGACTATCCTGAAAGCTATGTCAGGTTAAGGGTGCCATTTTTCAAATCCTCTCGAATAATGTTTACTCAAAGAGACAAGCGTAGAACGGTTGAAGGAATAGCTCAAGGGGAGTAAGCTAAAGACCCACATGAAGATTTGTAAAGTTAGTGCTCAAAAAGAGAAACCTTCATTGAAGCTATGTCACATTAAGGCGTCAATGAGGCATTGACATTTGAAGTGGTAGAAAATGTTACAAGCTAGCTTTGCGAACCAATTTGGCAGGCAAATATGCTTATTTTTGGACTAAACTTGATAAGAAAATCAAGCATAAAGAAAAGTTTCTATGGTGCAAATTTGGGAGCAAATGCATTTGTGTATTATTTTTCCTAATTTTTCCCATTTTTGGGGTATATATTTTATTTTAGCATAGATCATTTATCTAGTGCGAGTAGAAAAGCACATGGTTGCGATCCTTGTATTTTTATCTTCATAGCTATAAGAGATAGAGCATTAAAACTCTTTCAAGTTAGGAGAACACTACAACATAATTGGTTGTTAGCGGCGGTTTAGATAAACCGTCGCTAAATACACGAACGATATTTTTAGTGGCGGTTATCGAAGAACCGCCGCTAATATCTAGGTTTAGCGGCGGTTTATTCTGACCGCCACTAAATATTAATAATTAACGGCGGTTATTTAGCGGCGGTTTGCATAAACCCCCCACTAAAGACACGATGTGCAAACGTTAGCGGCGGTTTTTAAGAAACCACTGCTAATGACATTGTATTTAACGATGATTTTTTTAAACCGCCGCAAAGGACTTTGTCTTTAGCGGTGATTTTATTGAAACCCCCGCTAAGGACCTTGTCTCTAATAGCCAAATTAGTAATTTTTTTTCCTTTTTTTATATATTTTATATTTTTATAATTCTTTTTAAAATTAAAAAAA
>JANHAO010030867.1:0-10062 GCA_026873985.1 Saraca asoca
AGAAATAACAAACAAATGAATGGAAAAATGATACCAGAATCTCAGTATTAAACTTCAAGTAGCAGCCCCTTGGACTTGGTTACAAGATCAGCCTTCCATGGAGGTAGAAATATATAGAAAAAAGGAGAGCAAAAGCTTGCTCTCTGCACACAAAAAACTCACCTAAAACTAACTAAAACTAAGCTAAGAACTGAGCAAAAACTTCTCAGCCAAAAGGAGTTTCTCCCGGGTAAAAGGAGAAGATAGAAAAGTTGGTGTAGCAGGTCTGCAGTCTGCCATTTTACTATTGCCTACGCTTTTACATGCTATCCCCTTTTATAGGCCACTTTCTTTTGGTTTTTCATAGACTTACTACTCTCTAGCTGGTTATGTGTGGGCTGGAGCAAAGGGTGTTGCATTGGGCTTAAGCTCATGTCAATTTGGTGCCTTAAAAGTCTAGTTCTGTTGTAGACCATTTTATTAGCATTTATGCCATGAATTATAGCCTATTTTTCATGCCTAATTTCATCTCTTTAGCTCTAGAATATTTATATGAAATGTATCCTTATGTCATAGCTTCCATTTGGGCTTAGTTTCACCTCAATTGGACCTCTATAGCTCCAGTTATGGTCAATTGAAGGCACAGAGGTCGGTTGCCCGAGATAGTACTCTGGCTTCAACTTCAACTCTAATTTTAGATAACCAATTGTCTGATTCAGCCTTGGAGATCTCCATGAAAGTTGTATAACTATCTCTTAGCTTTCCTACAAGATAAGAATCACATTAATTGGACAAGTGTAGCTCAAGATATTGCTAGATTATAGAAACTGCTCAAAATAGCCAATTATGCAAAATTTTGTAAAATGAATCCAATTGACATCACACTATAAATACATCTTAGCACAACTAAAATTAAGCAATTTTGGACCTTAAAATGCTAAGTATGAGGACAAATAAATGCATGAAATATTGTGTTATCACTACGCTTGTGACTCAAAGATAAAAGAGTTGTTCAAGAGGATAAGGCAACTAGAGAAACACCCTCGAGCTCAAGATGATCAAGCTCACTACAAAGGAAGCTCACCATTATCCATAGAAATCGAAATGCAGCCCCTCCCTCACAAACTTAAGATTCCCATGATTCTGCCATATGATGGGAATTATGACCCATGTGACCACCTGGATGCATTCAATGTCTAGATGGATCCCCAAACAATCGATCCTCTAGTTAAATGCCGAGTCTTTCCAGCTACATTAGGGGGTATACCTTGAGCATGGTTCAAAAGTCTCCTAGCTTGCAACGTTAATAGATGGGAAGAGTGCCAAAAGAAATTCACCAACCAATATCGAGCCTTGAAAAGGCAGCTCGTGCCACTTTGCCATCTCGTAATGATCTTCTAACATAACATGAATCGCTAAAAGATTACATAACTAGGTTCAGGCACGAGGCCAATTCCATAGAAAATCCCTTAGAGGAAAATATTTTGGCAGTGATCTTTATGGGACTTTGCAAAGATGAAAAGCTGTATAAATACTTATATAAGTCCTCATTAAGAGATCTAGCTGAATTCTACGATCGAGCTGCTAAATAGATTAAGTGGGAAGAAACCTTTAGTCCTAAGAAATCTAATCAGGTGAGCAGTACCAAAAAGAGGAGCAATGACTAGAATAGCAAGGACGGTCAGAAGGCTGGCTACAACGTCTAGGTCACAAAGAAAGTGAGAACCTAGCAACCTTAGCATTAAGGTCATCATGAAAGCTACAGTATTTTATCTGACACCCAAGATAGGATCTTTGCCACAGACAAAAATTGGGAAGATTTAGGGAGACCTAAGCCTTTGAGGGCCTTCGAGGGCCCCTAACAAGTACAAAGACATGAATAGGTTTCGCGCCTATCACAATGAAGTCAGGCATAACACCTCAGAATGCTGGGTACTCAAGGATGCCATAAAGGACCTCATCAAGAGAGGTCATTTGCAAGATTACATGGTCTAACCCTTCAAACAACAACCTCAGCACCCCTAGCGGATCGCTGATTGAGAACAGGGGAGTTTGACTAGGACCATATTTTAATGCTTTAATGTTGTTCAAAAATCAGTAAAAATGTTTCACACCATTCTATTTGCTAATCTTTAGCAAAATGTTATACAAGAAGAAAGTTATTTTGTGTTGACAAAGTCAAACTCGAATTCATTGCCAGCTTGTCAACTGAGGTGTGGAAACACTAAAATAAACTCATTGCCTTCCTAAGCAACAAGATTGTTATGGAATTGAGCAATGAGATTGTTGTTCCACTGAGCAACAAGATTGTTGCTCCATTGTGCAACGAAATTATTGTTCCATTGAGCAACTAGATTGCTGTGAGACTGAACAACAAGATTGCTAGCACGATTAGACTCATACCGCCAACTAAGCAACAAGATCATTATGGCTTGACTCGTGAAAGGCAGCTCTCATATGACCTATTGCTCACAGCTCTCATGCAACCTACTTGTACATTATTCATCACCGAGACACTCCAATGGTCAAATTTATTACTAACTAAAAAATATGACCGATTGGTTATTTAAACATTTCATTTAGCTGTGATTGGCAAGAATTTATGTTATCATCTATTATATGTAGAATATCCAATGCAACATTCAAGAATTATGAAGAAAAGCTCATTCATTAAAGGCCTCACTCAATAAGATAAATTTACATCAGAAGATTCAAAGTACAAATCAGAGTAAGTCTATGGCTATTATGTATAAGAAAAAGGATAGCTTCTAGGAGTTGAACTCCAACTAGCTGGAAGACTGATGAGCATACTGGCTCCTCAATCTTCTCTTTGTCATCCTCCTTAGCAAAAAATCTCCTTCTCAATTGTCTCACTTCCAGCACTTAGAATTCAAAAGAAGCAAAAGAATACGGTTAGGAAGGCCGAATCCCACAGCATAACCGTGAGGAAATAATCCAAGATCTGTACAAGATCTCCTAAAGTCCTTAAAGAAGAATTGCCTATAAAGACTTCCTATGTAATAGGCCATACAAGCCTCATCGAAAATGTAGGGGGCTTATCTAAGCCACCCATCAGGTCACTCAGTGAAGAAGGAAGAAGGATTTCCCATGTCTTAAATAGATTAATCTGGCCTCATCGAAGAGCCCAGAAGATATCCAGTTATTCTTGATCAAATGGCTTAGAAGAAAATGAGGCTGACACACTAATAGCCATTAAACATGTACTATAAGAGTTATGGCCTAGGGCAGATGAAATGACAAACTGAATGCAAAGACTTTGATGGCATGGCAATCCATAAATAAAGACTTTGTCGGCAAACTACAACTCCCAGCTTGCAAAGTGGATTAAGAGTTAGGGGCTAATGTTATGGGTATTTTTTGGCACTATACAAAATAAGCTGATAAAGGCCCAGCAGCCGATGAGTTTGAATGAGAAAAGCCCAACCTATCTAAAAGCTAAGATTGCTTAAGGGCACTAGATTGCCAGTTACAAGCCTAGAGCATAGAGCAAGGTAGAAGTCCTAGCTCACTCGAGATGAGCCCCGACTTGCATAACTAACAGTTCTTCTTAGACGAGCTTGCATTGTCAAATGTGAGCTCTGCATTGCTGGCCACAGACCAGTGATGACCCCAGATTAGGAGTCCCAGCTCGCACGATGCAGCATCTCACTCAATTAAAAGCTCGTTGAGGCTGAACGTGAAGTAAGCACTCTTTCAGATCTAATTTGTGGGGCCAATTTGCAAAAGGCAGCTTACAAGGGCCCACTGCAGAAAGCAATCTATAGAAGCTGATTTGCAGAAGCTATACTTGTCAAATATATTTGTTATTTGATGTAATAGATTTACAACTTAGTAAATTACATTTGAATCTCCTAGCCTCTATAAAAAGGAGAGGAATAGATACAATAGGGATTCAATTTGGAATACGCATTGTAACTCTGCCAAATTTTCCATAGAAATAAAATCATCCGTGGACGTAGGAATCCAAATAAAGGATTTTAGCCGAACCACATTAAAAAGCTTCTGGTGCTCATTTTGTTCTTCCTCCTTCTTCTTGCTTTTACTATTGTCCTACCTTTCCACAACTGGACTGCAATTTGTGGATACAAGAACTATTCCAATTTATTGAGATTTGGGCTCACCAAATTTCACCGTCAATACTTTGGTTAAAAGAATCTTATTTATTTATATTAAATAAAAGATCTTCATGTCATTTATATATATTATAATTAAAAAAATAATGCATAATTACATGTTTTTATGAAAATAACTTCCTCTTTAAAATAAAAGATGCTATTTTCAACCACACTTTTTATGTTTAACATTAAACAAGTAAAACATTTTCTATTATGTTAATATTTTTTAAACATAAATACAAGTAAATGATATTATTTCTCTAGAAGATGTAGCCTTAAAATCGCCAGTTTTCTAAAATAGTCACCAATATATGACATCCTCCTACAGCTCTGCCACCTTCTTATGCTGCTTCCACCGCGGTCTCATTTCTTGCTAGTGACCTTGTTTTGTCTTCTTATTAAACACAATATTTCAAGTTAAGTAAAAATAAATTATTATAAGAATCTTGGGAAACTAATTTTCATGAAATAAATGTAACAGATATTTTCAGGATGAACTATGGAAGAAACATGAGAAATTAATTATTTCCTGGATTTTTTGTTCATTTGTGTGGGGAAGGTGATAAAAAAAAACATGCATAAGGTAATGATCAGCTGGTTGTTTTGGTGAGTTTGTGTGGATTCTCATGATATAGCATTTTAAAGATACATAGAGCTCACACACAACTAGCACCCAAAATCTAAAACACATAAACTACTTTTTCAAACTCAAAAACTATAAGCAACAAGCAATATAAATCACAGCTACCACCTGTTTGCTATAAATACAGAGACAAACCCCACCCCACAAGAAACACAAATAGACCTTCCAATCAGAAATTTCCGATAGATATACAGTCTCAATGAGAGCTTACTAGTGGCGTTGGCACCAGTGGTGGTGGAGATGAGCAGATTCTGAAGCCACCACTGTAGCTAAACCAGCCATAGAAATGCCCTCACTAAGATTCCGTGAACACAAAATTCTATTGCTACAATAATTACAGCATTTTGCAGTCTAGGTATTTCTGCAAAATGTGCAAGAGGTACTGGACCTAAGGGGGAACCTTGAGAAAGATACTTGTGGGTGGCAAGTTTCGAAAGGGGAAGCGCACCAGAACCTCCAACGAGAATTCCCATTCGATTTTGCCATAACAATGACTTGTAGAAGCGGTTCTGGGATAGCTTGACTTTGCTACAGCAACTAGGCCACTAATGATCTCCGTTGAACAAGTGATAAAGGCTAATGAATCTGGAGGCATGGGTTCTATCGGCCCCTCTTTGTAAGCAATACCTAAATGCTTAATGAACATAAACAAATTGTAATGAAGTAGAGTGAAGTGGGTTACCTTCAGCCACTAATGTCAAAAGTAAAGAAAATCTTGATGGTTCTGTGCACGTAATACCTAAAAAAATGTTATTAAGGGACCAAAGTGAAAATTTTAATTTTTCATTGGAGCCATAACATAATTTCTTATTTCCTAGAAGGATTTATTTGAAGTTAGTGGAAAGTCATGGAGAGTGCAATTTTCCCCATTCGGCCTTATGTATATATTTTCCTAGGCCAGTTCTCCCACCAGCGCGATCAGTCTTCTCGAAGCTTCCTACATCTTCCTATTCTATGCAATCTCTTTGGCCTCTTCGTTTCTCCTTCTTCCTACAGTGATTGAGCTTCCTTCTTTTTCTGGTGTCTTCTCCAATGTCTTCCCAGTGTTTCTTTCCTTTTGGGTAGTTCAGCAACTCATCTTCTCCCCTGTTTTTGAGTTGCACCACCAACCACTTCCAACTTCATTTCCTCATCATCCAACCAACCTCAAGCCAACGGCCACCCTTCTTCCTCATCGGCAACCTCTCCACAACAAACTAGCTTGGGTTACTTTCTTCCTTTTCTGCCCCGCTGATCGGTTGGCACTTGAACCAACTTATTAGTGGCATTTCAAGTCACGGTGAGCTACTCACTGACACCTCGGACTTCGATGAGTATTTCTAAAACATCACATTTATTCTATAGTAATTCTATAGCTAGTTTCTAAGAAATTTGCCATGAAACCCTAACTCTCAAAGTTGAGGTATACTGAGATATTGCTATCCTTCAGCTCTAGAAAAATTCCCTTTCACGAATCGAGCACACCAATGGCAAATTTTGAAGCTTTAGTTGGTTTAGTTTTTCAAGGACTTTCTAAGGTGAGTAGACAATTCTCCTCATTTCATGATCCCATTCGTAAATATAAAATAATTTTGTCATATGGAATATTATTAATCCTTTTTAAATAATAGGATTTTCTTACATGTTGAAGTGGTTTCGAAAGTATATTTATATGTTGTATGTGTACATAAAATGGTTTGTTGTGCTAAAATTATGCATTTTTATCTTGCTTTATATTATTGAAATTGATGATACTACTTTTCTATATGATGAATGGATATGGAAATGTATTAATAGGTTTATGTATGTTTTGAAAAATGTTGCTTACCTGAATAATGAATTTCATGCTACATGATATATTTAGAATGTTGGCTTAAGATACTGGACCCATTGAGAAATTTATTAGCAACCCTCAAGTGCACTTGTAAGTATATATACAGCCTTGGGAGGGAGTAATAAGGATAGAGAAATGTAGGGATGTATACATTCATGAGCATCCGGTAGACGTATTGGATGACTTATGATGGGAATTATGTTATAATAGGATGGTTGCCATTTTAAATTTTCTTTGGAGATCTAGGTGAAGGTTTTACTATGTTAAGATTAAATGAAAATTTAAAAAGTTGCTGGTTTTCTCTCTTGTTTACTATTATACTGTTAAATATCATGTTTTCAATTACTTGACTTTCTCATTGAATTATAGTTCTCAAATGTATATTGAGTTTATGGCTGCATAAGGGATAAGCATATCTTTATGGCTCTATATATATGATTTTGAGTATGATTTTTAAAGGGAATTTTTAGGTGATCATGGGATTGTTTATTCATTAAGTTTCAATGAAACTTAACCCTTTCTTTTACATGTTTTTCATAGCCCCAGGATTTTCCTACCATCCCTCTACTTCACACAGATATAAGATTTGCTCCTTGAATGAGTAGGTCATTTCTATAGAATACATAGGTATACAAATGGTGGAGATTGATGGCAGTTAGTAGGAATGCATTTTACATATGTATGAAAACTAGATGTCCAATAGGACATGGATTGTTTAGCTTAAGCCACTACATTTTTTTTTTGTTATGTTGTTGTATAGATTATCATGGGTGTGTAGCCCCTTTTTGTGTATGTAGGCCTTGTGCCCGGAAGTTCAAAAAACATGGGAAATTCTACCAAAATTTTGATAGAATTGTCATGCGAATATTTAAATATGCATTTATAAAAATTATGAATATTTAGTATAATTTACATTATCAAGCTTGTAGGAGGTTTCCTACCAGTGACCTCCTACATCGATCACGTTCCATGGGTTGGGGCATAACAATGCATGATGTTCAAGCAAGTTTAAGAGCTTACAATGCTTTGTTCTCTCTTTAGAATGATGGTGATCTATTCTGCATGGAGTCTTAGCAATATTGGAGACCCAAACCTTGTATTATATAATGATTCTTGACCCATCACCGAGATATTCAAATTTTTTCGGTTATTAAAAGATAATAGACTTATCTTTAAGCAAACTATAAACTCCTTAACTGAAGGATATGATATTGGCCATATCCAATTAATAAAATCCTTTTTCCCTTTTTTTTAAATTTTTATTTTAAAGATATTTCTCACATTTGGCCAATATATATACCAAAATTTGCCAAAATAAAAAATAAATGCATAAATCATAGTTATAATTTCTCTCATAATGAGTATTATCTTCCATGTATCACATTACATTTGCATCTTAACATTAGTCCAACTACTGAATAAATAAACCCTATGTTTATTTCAAGTCTAAACTTTATTGACATTTCTCTAACAAAAACAAAAAATATGCATATATAAGACAAAATTAGAAAAATCATGATTAAAGTAGAGTTTCATTAAAATAATATTATCTCATACAATAAAATCAAACTAAAAGGCTAAGACCCATACATTTTACAAGATCCTCGAATCAAAATGATGACATGTCTTTTATCAAAGGATTTGCTATCACTACAAAAAAAGGAAAAACAATTGTATTTAGCGGCAATTATAACCGCTGCTAATGCACTTCATGATGGTTTCCAAAATTACCACAGATACATGGGTTGGGAGATATTTAGCGGTGATTTTTTTCTGTATTTAATGGCTATTTTTAAAATCGCTAGAAAAGTAAAATCAAGACAGTTTATTGGTAATTGACGACGGTTCTTTGTATTTTTTTAAAAAAGAAATTTGATTTTTTTTGCAATGATTTTATTTGCATTTAGCGGTAGTTATAAATAATTTTTTAAAAATATTTTGGTTTTTATAGTGATTTTTACTGCTTTTAGCGACGATTTTCCATAAATTCTTTTAAAAATTTATTTTTTGTAATGATTTTTTCTACATTTAGCAGCGGTTATAGAGAATTGTTTTAAAAAAATTTGTTTTTTATGGCGGTTTTCCAATTTTTTTTTAAAAATTACTTTTTATGGTGATTTTCCAAAAAAAAAAGTTTAAAAAATTTATTTTTTTACAATGATTTTTATTGCTTTTAATAGTGGTTTTCCAAAAAAAAATTTAAACAAAATATTTTTAGCACACATATTACTTCTTTTAAAAGTCTTATAAATTAAGACTTGGCACTCTAACAGTTTGTCATAGCACACATATTATAGAGTCAAGTATGAGTCTCTATTTCTATATGTCAGTTGGTAAAGCACAATTCATAAAATATGATTACAAGAATTGAACAATGTAATAGCAAAAAAATATGAATTGGAAGATACCCTTAATTGATATAAAATTTTCATTTCATAAAATCATTACAACATCAATTTTCTAGTATTACCATTATAGTTATTCTGATGAATAGAACACATTAAACCATTACAAATTCATAGAGTACCAACCTAATTTAACAACATCAACACAAACCCCATAAAAAAAAAATCAGTCTTGCAAATTTCATCTGATGCATCAAGTTGCCCCCCTAAAAAAGAGAGAGAAAGAAGTATAAGAAAGAAAGAAAAAGAAGAGAGATGAATAGGGATTATTTTACCTATTGTACGCATAACATTGTATTTCCTGATTAAAAGGAAAAGTAGAAGTCATTGACTGAGCATTTCATATCCAACCATTGTTTATATCATAAAAACCCATTGCCAAATTACAAGCAATAATAAATAAGGAAATAAGAACAAGATGAAATAGAAACATCAACCAGTTTAGAATAGATAAGGAAATAAGAGCAGGATCAAATAGAAACATCAACCAACAAGTTTCCCAACCAATAACTGGAGGACCAAAATACCTTGGACCTCTCTGATAGAATAGAAATATAGACATATCCTATTAAGCACAGTATTTTCAAAATGATATTTCAAGACAAGTATTTCAACTCACAAGCAGCTTTCGTACAACAATATTGTCGCCCATATGCACTGTGCCTGCTTCCCTAAATTCATTATTTTCCATGGGTTTGACAGTTCCTACCATCTGTTGTTCATCTACCATTACCTAAAGCAATGGGAAACATCAATTAACTAAAAACAATGCTACTTAACATACCTTTCCTAAGGCTTTGAAATATTTTATAAAGTATGAATTAACTAAAAATTTATAATTTATAATCATTTTTATGAAACCAGCAAATGATAAAGGATGTGTCAGTTCAATGAATAGATGAGATCAAATTTACAAATATATAAAACTAATGTCCATAAAAATAAGTAATAATAAACTATTTGCAACAGTAGAGTGTAAATAGTTACAACTGATTTAATAGCAAAATCATTTTACGGTTGAAGAATTGTCAACTACTCAAGGTATGCATATCCAACTTTTACTAAGGGCATGGAAGAACCACCCCT
>JANHAO010030868.1:0-10050 GCA_026873985.1 Saraca asoca
TAGACACAAATGCGAATTTTTTTGTTTAATTGAGTTATTAGTAAGGAAGAAGATTGTTAGACTACTAATGCTTGAACTAGTATGTGGATTGCTTTAGTTCCACCCCCCTTTATTATTTCATTTATTATTTGGTGAGATATTTTAACATGACTCACAAGCTAAATTTTGAAATGCATTGAACAAAACTTATCGGGAAAAAAGGAAAAAGTACTTTGTTAATGAAGTTTAAAGTTGAACTAATTTAAGATTTTTCTTATACGTAGATTAAATCTTGAGAAACATAAAAGCAAAAAATGAAGTGACAATTCTCTAACAATTTTTTTCTTTTATCTTTTTGTATATACTACTTAAGTCCTTAGGCTCATAAATTTTTAGTAAGTTTTTAGTATCTGACTAACTTTGGAAAGCCTCCAATGGACTTCCTTCCAAATATTGGATTAAAGGGGTACATGCTGTCACAATTTGGGACCTGTGACTAAATTCAGCATACAAATATGCTTAAATTCATATGAAACTTGGCACAAAAATAAAGTATGAAGAAAATATCATGTGGCATGAATTTAAATTAAGGAAATATACTTACGTAAATTATTTTTTAGATTTTTTTCATATTTTGAGAGTATTTATGTAATTTTGACCAAGATAACTTGTCTAATGTAAATAAATAAGCACATAATTATAATTCTTGAATTTTTATCTTCACATCAATATGTTGTGGCATATTAGAATATTTAGGAATTAGGAGAAAAATCTTTATGTCATCTAAAAAAAAATATGTTTACTTTTGTTGTTTAGGCTTTTGCTTAGAATATTTTTTTAGGGAGAGTGTAATGCTCTTTAGGAGGGAGTATCCGGTGATCTAAGGTGGACGTTGAGGCACTTGTCTAGAGGATCGAGTGTGTAGCCTTAAGCCTCCCCTACACACTTGGGAGTCTATATCGAGGCTTTTTAAATATGAATAAAAAAATCGCCCCTTTTTAATCAAAATATTATCCTATAAAGTTTATTTATTTTTTGTCGCATTCATCTGCATTTATTCGAATTGCATAAAAACATCATGATTATCAATGTGAAGGGTTACCTTTATATGCGATTTAGTTGTTATGTACTATGTGATTTTTGTTTATGGTTGACTCAATGTGCTATAAATTGTGGTTGTTGCCTATTATTTTTTAAACTTAGATAGTGTATGATCAATTAGCTAGATTATTCTCAAGTACTAATTAATTAAGTGTCAAGCAAAAAATCTAAGCACCACATGTTTCGACAATCAAGTTGCTAGACAGTGACGGTTTGATATCAGAGCGTGGTTGAGACCATGCGTCTTTGTTTTTCACTACACCCTGTTATATGCGATTTGGTTATGATTGTTATGTGCTATGTGATTTTTGCTTATAATTGACTCAATGTGCCATAAATAGTAAGTGTTGCCCATTATTTTTTAAACTTAGATAGTGTATAACTGATTAGCTGACTTATTCTTAGGTACTAACTGATAAAATGCCGAATGAAAAGTCTAAAAGCTGCACATTTTGACAATCGAGTTGTTGGACCATGATAGTTTGGTGTCAGAGTGTGGTTGAGACCACGCTTTTTTATATTTCGCTATACCCTGTTAATACGCCATTATGTCGAAGAAAATGACTTCTACTGAATGCTTTAATGCAATTGATATAACAAATGAGAATCTTAAAGGAGAAGCCAAGGCCGTAAGAAATTTGGAAAATGAATAAATCCTTAAAATCTTTTGGAGGGCTAAGAATTGGGAATCTTTCAAGCATTGAGTCTCAAATCTTAAAGCTAGGGCAAGAGTCGAAGGCATAGGAATAGTAAATTTCTGCAATTCTGTGAGCGGCTTGTTAAGATTGAGAGTAATCAGAAGGATTTAAGGGATGTTATGAAAAACCTCACCAATAAGGTGAAAGATGTAATAGTAACTCTTAATACTGAGATATGTGACATAGCAGCCTCAATGAAAGTATTGATGATGGCCATTGGGAATAGTTTGCAAAAGGGTGGTGCCCCAAAGCGAAGAGGGAAAGTGAAGATCCCCGAACCAAGGCCATACGCAGGGGAGAGAAATACGCAAAAGGTTAAGAATTTTATGTTCAATATGGACCAGTACTTCCAAGTGGTTAGCATTAATTCTGAGGAAGAACAGCTAAAATAAGTGACCATGTTTCTCACAAACAACATCTGGTGGAGGACTAAGTGCTAGGTGAGTCAAGAGGAAAGGTATAGCATCAATACCTAGGAAAAGCTCAAATAAGAATTGAAGGAGTGCTTATATCCTCAAAATGTGCACTATCTGGCTTAACAAAAATTGTGAGAATTGGGACAAATAGGATCAGTTCAAGACTACGTGAAGAGGTCCACAACGATCATGTTAGATATAAGGGATATGACTGAAAAGGATAAGCTACTTTAGTTTATGGAAGGTCTATCACGAGAAACTACCATGGAACTCCAAAATAGGAGAGTCCAAATCCTCATAGAAGCGATGACCACAGCTAAACGCTTATTCAACTATGACATTAGCTTTTCTCGAATGAAGTCCCATGGAGGGGGCTTGAACACTACTAATGTCAGCCAGTCAATCAAGGGTGGCAATTCCAGGAATGGAGGAGGGTAATGCAATGTCGTCCTACTTACAAGTTTCAAGATCATCCTGGACATCCATTAGCAAAGGGAAATCTAAGACCCTAGCCCATTTCTTATGCAAGTGACCTTATAAAGTGGTAGAGTATCCATAAAAGACTGCCCTTAATGCCTTACAAGCTCAACTTCAAGAGAAAGTAGAACAAGGCAATGATTTTGATAGGAAGGAAAAGTCTTATTCTAGGATCGGTGCAATCCGATTCCTAAACCCTTAAGAGTAGCAAGATAGTGACAAAGCATGGTAGATCTCATCCCTACCAAGGATCTACTCATGCAAGAAGCTGTGAGAGTTCGAGGGTACCCTCTGTATAGAAGCAAAAGAGGTAGTGGACGAGGCATATCGGGAGAGATGTGTAAAATAAGCAAATCCTTTTAAGGAAGAGTCTATTGAGGAGACAAAGGGTGTAGTGTATTTGAGGAGTAGCTACCTAACACTTACATTTCTATTATATCTAATTATCAAGTTCTCGTATGTAGAATCATTCACTTAGTCGCGAGGACTAACTTCTGACAATAACTCACATTGCTTTGAGAGTGCTAGACTTTAGTCATAACAAGAGCTTGTGGCAATAACCTCCAAGAGCACAGGAATGTGGAAAGCTAGAACAAGAGTGACAGATAACTCTTTGTTCAACCCTATCGGCTGTAATAAGGGGATACCATCAAGATGTCATGCCTGAGTGATCGTAGAGGCACTAGCCAGGTGTTAAGTCCATGTTCAAGGAATGGTGTTATTAGAATCGTAGAGTATGTAACAAAGTATGATGGAAAGTCAAAAAATCATACAAGCTGAGTTGTGAGCAAGGTATGGGACTTGCAAGCAAGCCATATTTTATCGAAAAGAGGTGATACTTTTACCCGACCAATGCATAAGACTTGCGTTTCTCACATCGATAATATAGGACATTAGATGTGGGACTAATCAGTAGTAGGCACAACCCAAATGCCAAGCTACTGCTCAGCTACACTCTCAAGAGTTGTGGAGACAGCTCATTTTTATTATCAACAACAAGTCAGAGAGACAAGCGGAAGAAAGCTTAACAAGAGCTAAAAAAAACATATTAAAAACTTTCAAGAAGTAATATCAAACTGAAGTGTTGAAGACAGAACATTGGCAAAGTGTAAAAAAACAAGTAGAAAAGAAGTTGAGGGAAAAACGCAGGGGAAGCAAACTAAAGATTCTGTCAATGTTATGTTAGACTGAGTCTTCAATTAGGGCATCAACATTTTCAAGTGGGGGAGAATGTCACAGTTTGGGACTTGTGACCACATTTGGTAGGCAAATGTCCTTATATTAGAACAAAACTTGGCACAAAAATTAAGTATGAAGGGAAAATCATATGACGTGAATTTGAGGGAACATGCTCATGTAGATTATTTTTCTAATTTTTTCCCATTTTGAGGGCATTTATATAATTTTGACCAAGGTAACTTATCTAACATGAGTAGAAAAGTACATGATTGTGATCCTTGGATTGTTATCTTCGTATTGATATGTTGTGGTGCATTAAAACCTTAGGAGCTAGGAGAAAAGTCCTTATGTCAATTCGAAAAAGGTGTGTCTATTCTTGTCATTTAGGCTTTTGCTTATAATACTCTTTAGGGGAAGTATCCAGTGACCCGAGGTGGGCATTGAGGCACTCATCTAAGGGCCCGAGTATATGGCTTTAAGCCTTTCCTATGCACTTGGGAGTCTATATTGAGGCTTTTTAAATATGAATAAAGAAATAGCCCCTCTTCAGTCGAAATATTGTCCCATAGAATTTATTTACTTTTGGTCATATTCATCTATATTTGTTCAAATTGTATGAACACATCATGATTATCTATGTGAATGGCTTAGTTGCTATTATGGGTATTTTCTGGTACTGCACAAAATAGGCTGACAAAGGCCCAACAGCACCAGATCGCTAGCTGTGAAGTGTAAGATTAGAGAGCGAGGCAGAAGCCCCCACTCGTTAAGGGATAAGCCTTAGCTCGCATAGCCAATGATTTGCCTTACGCGAGTTGGCATCGCCTAATGCGAGCTCATGAGCTCAAAATCGCTGACTAAAGTCCAGCAACGACCCCAAATTAACAGTCCCAGCTCACGGGATATGTTTTGCCCAGCTATGGGCTCGCTGTGGGTGAACATGAAACAAGCACCCTCTCAGACTCAACTTATAGGGCCAGTCTACAAGAAATAGCTAGATAGGGCCCACATGCAGAAAGTAATCTGTAGAAGCCAATTTGTAGTAGTCTAAGCTATCTTTTACATTTATTACTTGATGTAACAGAAATACAATTTGTATAATTATATTTGTAACCTTCCAACCTCTACAAATAGAAGGGGGAGATCATTATAGGGAGAGGCCCTAAAACACATGCTAAAACTCTGTAAAAATTTCATTAAATAAATAAAATAATATTGTGGACGTAGGGACCAGTGCTACCGAGTTTTAGTTGAACCATGTTAAAAACCTTCTAGTATTGATCTGGTTCTTCCTCCTTCCTTCTGCTCTTGCTGATTTTCTTACTTTTCTTAATTGGATTATAACTTGGGGATGCAAGAACTACTGTAGTTGACTGGGATTTAGGACTTACCAAATTTTACTGTTAACATTTTTGGCACTAGAAGGAGGGTCCATCGACTTTTTGGTTCCCTTTTCTGCTCAGCAACAATGGTTAGAGGAAGAACCCCTTGAAGTTCAAACACCCTAATTGATCAGTCGATAAATGCTCCCGTTGTCGGTGTCACTACTGGTTTACCCCCTAAAACTTACTGCCAACTTGTTGCTGCTTCCTGAACTGATGAGGTGCATACAAGTCACCAACTCCAGCAAACTTTATAGAACATGATAAGAGAGTTGGTGGACGTAGTTAAAGTGTTGATGCAAGCACAAACCCTGTGCATGTAAAAATAAGTCAAGATCACTACATAACTTCAGCAACTATGTGAAAGAGCCCTGAAGGAAAAGCTTGGTGGGTAGAGGCATCAGCACTTTGACACAGTTCGCTCCACCAATCACCAAATGAGATCAAGAACTTGCCAAACATGTGAGAATCGTGATAGCCAATAACACGGGGGCTCACATCGAGTTGTGAGCTCAAACAGGTCCAACTAGGGAAATATTTCGGGTCACTTCTTCCACGACCCAGAGATAAAAGAATTGTTCGAGAGGCTAAAGCAACTAGAGGAACGCCCTCGAGCACAAGAAAATCAAGCTTGTGACGAGGGTAGCTCACCATTCTCCAAAGAAATTGAAGCACAGCCTCTCTCTCACAAACTTAAAGTTCCTACAATTCTATTGTACAATAGGAATAGTGATTCATGCAACCACCTAGACGTGTTCAATGTCCAGATGGATCTCTAAATAACTAACCATCTGGTTAAATATTGTGTTTTTCAAGATACATTAGGAGGTATACCTCGAGCATGGTTCAAAATCCTCCCAGCTCACAGTGTTAGTAGCTGGGAAGATTGTTAAAAAAAGTTTATCAACCAATATTAAGCATTGAAAAGGTAGCTCACACCTCCTTGCCATCTCGTGATGATCTTTCAATGAAAGCATGAATGACTGAAGGATTACATAGTCAGATTCAGACATGAGGCCAATTCCATGGAAAATTCCTCAGAGGAGAATATTTTGACAGTGATCTCCACAGCACTCCGTAAAGATGGAAAGCTGTACAAAATTCTATACAAGTCTTTAGTAAGAAATCTAACTAAAATTTATGATTGAGCTGCCAAACAAATCAGATGGGACAAAGCCTTTAGTGTAAAGGAATCCAAGCAAAAGGATGAAGAGAATAACTCCACGCAAAGTAAGAAGCAGGGCGATGAGAGTCATAAAGATGATTCTAATATCCAACTCGTAAAGAAAGCAAGAACTGAGCAAGCCTGGCATCAAAGTCATCATGAAAGCTATAGTATTTTATCTGACACTTAAGACAAGATCTTCACCACGGAAAGAAATAGGGAAGATTTTGGGAAACCCAAGCCCTTGAGGGACCATAGTAAGTTTAGAGACACGAGTAGGTTCTGCGCCTATCACAATGAGGTCAAGCATAGTACCTGGGAATGTTGGGCACTCAAGGATGCCATAAAGGACCTCATCAAGAGAGGTCGCTTACAAGATTATGTGGTCTGACCCTTTGAACAACAACCTCAATAGCCCTAGTGGATCGCTAATCGCTAACAAAGCCTTTCGGTTAGGATTATATTTTAATGCTGTAATGTTACTTAGAGGTTAATAAAAGCCTTTCAAATCTTTCTGTTTGCTAATGTTTAGCAAAATGTTATATAAGAAGAAAGTTATTCTATGTTGACAAAGTCAAGCTCGAGTTCATTGCTAACTTTTTAGTTGAGGCACCTTGCATGCTAAGTTCGTTGCTAGCTCGTTAGTTAAAGTGCGAATGTGCTAAAATAAACTCATTCCAGCTAAAGCTATAAGCTTGTTGAGGCATGGAGGCATTAAAAATAAACTCATTTCCTGCCTAAGTAACAAGATTACTATAGAATTAAGTAATATCACTATTGTTTCACCGAGCAACAAGATTACTGTAGAACTGAGGAACAAAATTGTTATTTCATTGAGCAACGAGATTATTGTGGATCTGAGCAGTAAGATTGCTGTGAGATTGAGCAACGTGATTGCTGTGAGACTAGGCAACGAGATTGTCATTCCACTCAGCAACAAGATTACTGGTAAGGTCAAACTCACACCACCCACTATGCAACAAGATTGCTATGGTGCGGCTTACAAAGTGTAGCTCACATGCAACCTATTACTTGTAACTCTCATGTGACCTATTACTCACAGCTCTCATATGACTTACCATTAGGCACAACCATCATACGACCTACCTATGTATTTATTATCAACTGAGACACCCGGATGCTCAGATTCATTGATAAATATGGTCGATTAGTTATCTAAACATTTCATATTACTGTGATTTGTAGGAGTTTATATTATCAACTGTGATATGTAGAATATTTAGCTCAACATTCAAGAATAATGAAGAAAAGCTCATTCATTAAAAGCCTCACTCAACGAGATAAATTTACATCAGAAGGTCCAAAGTACATATCAAAACAAGCCTACGACTACTATATTTTGGGAATAAGACTGGCTTATTAAAGATGAACTCCAACCAACAAGAGGATCAATGGGCGCGTTTGCTCCTCAATCATCTTCTTGTCGTTCTCCTTAGCTAAAAGCTCCTTTCCAACTCTCTACCTAACACTGAAAATCCAAAAGAAGCAAGCAGATGCAGCTAGAAATGTTAAACCCCACGGCATAACCGTGAAGAAATAATCCAAGATTTGTGCAAGATCTCCCAAAGTCCTCAAAGAAGGATTGTCCATAAAGACTTCCTGTACGGCAAGCCACACAAAATAAATTATCAAAAACATATAGGGCTTAGCTAAGGCACCCATCAGATCACTCTATGAAGAAAGAAAATTTTCCCCTATCTGAAATAGACTAGCCTAGTATCACCAAAGAGTCCAGAAGAAATCCAACCACTCTTAATTAAATGGCTCGGAAGAAAATGAGGTTAATATGCCCATAGCTATAAGACACGTACAAATAGAAGAATGGCCTAGAGTAGATGAAATGACAGGCTGAACATAAAGACTTTAACTGCACGACAATCCACAAATAAAGTTTTTGCCAGCAAACTACAACTCCTAGCCCACAAAGCGAGCTAAGAGTTGGGGGCTAATGTTATAGGTATTTTCTGCTACTGCATAAAATAGGCTAGCAAAGGCTCAGCAACAGATAAGTCCAAATGAGAAAAGAGCCTAGACCACTTAATTGCTAAGATTGCTTAAGAGCACTAGATTGCCAGCTACAAAGTTTAAAATCAGAAAGCGAGGTAGAAGCCCCAATTCACAACACCAACAATTCACCTTACGCGAGTTGGCATTGCATAATATGAGTTCACGAGCTCGGTGTTGCTAACTAAAATCCAGCAGTGTCCCCAGATCAAGAGTCCCAACTCATGAGATGCGGTATCTTGCCTAACTAAGGGCTCGTTGTGGGTGAACCTGAAACGAGCACCTTTTTAGGCCCAACTTGTGGGACCAATCTACAAGAAGCAACTAGCTAGGCCCCACACACAGAAAGCAATCTGCAGAAGTCAGTTTGCAGTAGTCTAAACTGTCTTTTACATTTATTACTTGATGTAACAGAAATATAATTTGTATAATTACATTTGTAGGTTCCAACCTTTACAAATAGGAGAGGGAGATCATTATAGGGAAAGGCCCTAAAACACATACTGAAACTCTGTAAAAATTTTATCAGAGAAATAAAATAATATTGTGGACGTAGAGACTAGTGCTGCCTGATTTTAGTCGAATTACGTTAAAAACCTTCTGGTATTGATCTAGTTCTTCCTCTTTCTTCCTGTTCTTGCTAATTTTCCTATTTTTCTCAATCAGATTGCAGCTTGGAGATACAAAAACTACTCTCATTGACTGGGATTTAGGGCTTACCAAATTTCATTGTCACTAGTTGCCTTTACATGCGATTTAGTTGCTATATGCTATGTGATTTTTGCTTATGGTTAACTCAATGTGTTATAAATTGTGGGTATTGCCCATTATTTTTGAAACTTAAATGGTGTATGATCGATTAACTAACTTATTCTCATTTATTAATTGATTAAGTGCTGAGTAATGAGTCTAAGCGCCACATATTTTGACAATCAAGTTGCCGAACCGTGACATGTGACTTCTCATCTATGTTGAAAAAGTGTTTAAATTTAAAATGAATGAATTGGAGCTAAAATAAAGTTGACAAGTCAGATCAATATTTTCCTTCAAAGCCAAAGAAAATTCTTAAAGCACAAGAGCAACCACCACTATAAAAGAAATTAAGACTTTATTGTGAAAAGTCAGAGAGACTTGTCTAAAATAATTTATTGTTCACTACAATAAAGTCTCCTTTATTCATTTTTCTTGTCTAAAACTTACGTATTTAAACTTGAAAGTGTGATATAAGAATTTGTACTCTCTTTAAGAGAGATAGTTTTCTTGTGATAAATGATTGTATTTGCTAATTAAAGATTGAGAGGAAGATAAGGTTCTTTTTTGATAAGATCTTAGTAATTAGGTGAGAGTTTTGATGAGAAAGCTTAACTTAATTCTTATGAGAAAAACAAATGTGGAATTGTAATGAAGTTTTGTAAGGGAGAGATTGTATTTCTTCAATAACTAGAAGGTACTTCAAGTGATATCTTGAAGCTTAAAAGGAGTGGAGTAGATCCAAGACGAAAGAGTGGAGGAAACCCAAGATAGATTTCCACGAGACAATAACCTCTAAATATTTGGTTGTCTCTCCATCCCTATATTTTTTATTTTTTACGCAGATATATATTTCAACTAAGCTATTTAAATATTTA
>JANHAO010030869.1:0-10051 GCA_026873985.1 Saraca asoca
TATTGCAAAAGAAAATGGCAACAGACAAAGAGTGCATAAAAGCCAATTTTATTCATTAAAAGACCTCAACGAGGTATATTTACATTAGAAAGCCCTAGACACAAAACAAAGTGGGGAACATTGGAGAACCCTAAGTACAAGGTAGTTGAGGAGCAAAAGAAGCCCCTACAAAAAAAAAAGAGGAAAAGAGAAGAGAGGCCGGCCGTGGATGGCCACGTTTTGAGGTCAGCACACTGCTAGTTTTTCCTTCCAATGCACAATCAACGACAGTGCTGCATCCCTTGTACCCTCGACCACCTGCACCTCCTAGGGGAATCGACTCAGGGAGTACTAGGGGCATGATCGGCCAAAGAATTGCCTCACGGTAAAATCAGAAGGACATAATCTAGGATACGGGCAGGAATGCCCCGCGTTATCAGTGTAGACGAATCTTCTGAAACACATATGCAGCAAACCATACACATCTCCGAAATGGGCCAGAATCTCTATGGTAGCCTGTCAGGATATCCCATGCTTACTCAGTATGATAAGGCCAAAGAATCGCCTTCCTTATATAGAGCCGGTGACGGCCCATCAAAGGATCCAAATTCACCCCTCCCAACCACCCGCATTAATGGCCTCAGAAAAAGAATTAACTAGTGCGGTCATAATTACTGGATGTGCGTTATCTGGGGAAATGAAGCGATAATTCTGGAAAATGGAGACTTCGACTTTTTGGAAATCAAAAGGACTCAACTCCCAGCTCGTTGCACAAACTGATAGTTGGGGGGCTAATGTTGCATACGAGAATTGGCTTGGGAGGAAGTAGTGGACTCGGGTTCGCTAGGAGCACCCCAACGAGCTTTGTCATAGCGAGCCACACCTTACTGAATAGTAGCCCAGTAGAATAGTCACAAAGACAACCAACCCCTCTTTGCAAGAGCTCGTTGGCTTTTCCAACAGCATTAGGCTTGGCTCCTCGTTACCTCATTGGTCCCTTGAGCCCAAAATCCCAACGAAGAGGTACTAGACTTTCTGCACGGCGAGGACAACACTAGACCATGACTACAAGCTAAAGTCTATGATCAACAGGAGGGCCCCACCCTACAGTCTACACTCTGCAGCAGCCGAATTATAGCCCTTCATTGTCTCTTCAATTTATAGTTTGATGTAACACCACTGTAGTTGGTAATTAATGCATGTAACTCCTCCTTCCTCTATAAATAGGATTGCATTATTAGAAGAGGGAGAGAGACAACAATCTTGTAAGTGGAAACGCTGCTAAAATCACTTCTTGCACATTAATAAAAACTTCTGCCGTGGACGTAGGGTTCAGTGCCATTCGAATTTAGCCGAACCATGCTAAACCTTGTATCTTTATCCCTACTTTCCCTTTGATCCTTGTTTATCTCATTGTTCTGTTAGGGTAGAACCAGATACAGGCTTGAGATCCTGTAAGAATCCCCCCTATTGGTCGAAGTTTAGAGCGTGACCAAAATTTGACGTCAACAAAACCTTTCACCATCTTAGCAAAGGACTATTGATGATGAAGGAGCCCAACAACCATTGCAAAATTGTCTACCACCCAAAGGCCATTGGAAAGTCATGGTCATAGGTAAGTGTGCCATTGATGGATAGTATTTATTGTATCTAATTATACTAATCAAACATTCATTTGCAAAATAGATGCTAATAGATGACGAAAGATGATGGATGTGAAAACAACTGATGTGTGGGAATTATAGAACTAGAAGACAGCCATTCCCTTTGATGACTATGATGCACCAACAAAAGGTGCTACCAACATATATGGGTAAATTTTAGGACAGTTAGCTTCTAAGCCTATTAACCTCCCTCTCACTTATGTTAATTGGAGGAATGTGCCCAAGACTTGGGATGATGAAATATTCAATAAATAAATCAAGGTAGTGAAAAAATTATGCATTTTATTTGTAATTGTTCTCATACACATTGTATAAACTAACAAAAGTTATTTTATTTATTTTATGAAGTTAAGATTTCACTTTGACATGCCAGATCCTATTGCAAGGAGTTAGACAATTAAGAACCTAAGCAGAAAGTGGAAGGACTTCAAGGGCAGGATTTGGCATGAGTTCAATGATTCCTCTTTGACTTTAGAGGGAATGTATGAAAAGGTCCTGGATGGGGTTCCTTAGGATCAATGGAAAATGTTTGTGGATAAGAACAATGAGGGAAAGTATAAGGTAATATCTAATGTATGTACACTATTTAATCAAAATATATATGCAAATGTCGATAATAATGATTCCTTCTTATTATAGGATATGTGTAGGAGAAATGCATCAAATTATCAGAAGCAACTTGTTCCACACACAGCTGGCTCCAAAAGCTTTGCTAGGAAAAGGGCTAAATTGGTTTTCTTCTATACCTTCTTATTTAAGTACTGGTACATTATCTAAGTTGAGATATACCATCTAAATTAATATATATTCTTATGTAAGCTAAAGAGCTAGGTCATCTAGTAGGAAGAACAAATTTACGATTTCATGTTCATAAGAAACTAGAAGGCACGTATGTTAATGAAGTGGCCAAAGATAAAGGGGTTAGTCTTTGCTTCATGTTTTATGTTATAGGATTACACATTCACAAATATGTTAATGAAGTGGATATTTTGCTTTTGCATGAACAAATTGAAGAGATCTTGTCCCAAGAACCTTTATTGCAATCTCAAGCCATGTCACAAGATGATGCAATGGCAAAGGTGTTTGGGAAAGAGCAATCTAGATAGGTTTGAGGTTTGGACTTTGGACCATCCCTTTCAAATATGTTTGGAAAAGCCTCTCAATAGTTCAATAGCACGACATTCGATAGCCCTAATTCTAGTGAGTAGTTGTAGGCGAGATTCCAAAATTTGAAGTCAAAGTTGACTTTTGAATGTGAAAGGTGAATAGCTATGGAGGGGGTGTTGGCATCAATTTTCCAAAAAATGTTTGGGACAATGCCTGAAGAAATTGCCAATTTGATGGCCCACCCTTCATCGGTAAATTTCTGTTATTCTCTCTACTTGTTAATGATGGATTGGATTTTTTACATTGATTTTCTGCCTTGCTAACTGAATGTGCCTTGCAGCAAATATGCAACTTTGCGGTTATTATTATTTGCTATTGTTTCTGAAGTCATTAGTAAGTTAGATGTGTTGGAAATTGGAAATAGATAATATGTGGGTTTCTAGCAGCTTCCATATCCTGCTGATAATACAGGATATGGAAGAGAGAAATAAAAATAGCATTCACAAGTCCATGCCAATTTAAGTCTCTTCATTAATAAGAATCTTACTGATAATATAGGTAGTAAACAAACCTTATTGGCTTTTGGATCAGGAATTTCAGCTAGAATTGAATCATATCAACATGGACAATAATATAAGACAATAGCAGTTCAGCTAGTTGACTTTGATGTACAAGTCATCAAGTCTAGCCTCATAGTAAATTAGACTACCAGTAATATCAACATGGACAATTTCAGATATGAAATGGCTTGAAGTGAGCCTTAAGTATTGTGATAGGAAGCAACATAACTTCAGCATATATGAAACCATAGAAGTAACTAGTTGCAATCATGGAATGCATAAAACCAATGAGTACGATCATACAAAATAGATAAATATTGAGCTAAACTCAGCATTTTCTTTAAAATAGTTTTATAGAAGAGTTTCTATTTTGTTAATGATGAAAATTACTTGTAAAGGATTAGAACCTTTTTATAGCCAAAATCATTGATCATGATACTTGTCCAAGATGCATTGACAAGACTTTCTTTATTTTTCTATTCATTGGTTATATATGAATGATTTTCAAGGCTAGTATAATAACTTGATCTAATTTTATTTTACAACTATCAGATATAGGAAGTGAACATGTCACAGATGCAAGGCCCTCTTCATCCGCTAGTCATGACATGTCACCTTAATTTCTACATTCTCATTGTCAAACTACATGTAGACTTATTGAATTCTAATATTTGACAAATATATGTTTAAATATTTATTATTAATATGAAATTTGTATTTAATTTTATTTATTTAAAATGTATGCATTTATTATAAATTATTTTTGTAACAGGTTAATAGATACAGAAAAAATTAGGATAGAAAAAAAATTTAAAACACTGCATTTAGCTATGGTTTTATAAAAAAATTTTCAAAAAAAATCACCGCTAAATGCAGTAAAAATTGCAGCAAAATTTTTTTAAAAAAAGTTTCTAGAAATCCACGCTAAATGCAGTGTAAATTGCCACAAAAAAAATTTCAAAAAATTGTCACTAAATTCAGTGACAATTGCCGCCAAAAACAATTTTTTTAACAAAATTTTTTGTAAAATCACTGCTAAATGCAGAATTAACAACCACCAAAAAAAATTTTGTAAATAAAATTTTTGAAAAACCACCACTAAATGCAATTATGATCGCCACAAAAAACAAATATTTCAAAAAAAAATTTAGAAAATTGCTGCTAAATGTAGTGACAATTGCCGCCAATAGCAATTTTTTTAAAAGAAACTTTTGGAAAATCGCTACTAAATTCAAAGAAAACCGTCATTATGTTTACTTTTCCGGCAGTTATCAAAACCGTTGCTAGCTATAAAAAAAAATTCACCTCTATGCACATTATTTCTAGTAGATGCATAAATCATCACTTAATGTAGAAATAATTATCGTTAATACTTTCCAACCCATATATTTATGGCGGTTTTGAAAACTGCCATGAAGGGTATTAATCGCTGTTAAATACACAAAAAAGGGTCACGAAAGGAAATTTTTTTTGTAGTGAGGGAAAATAACAATTGTATAGGCTAATAAGTGATCACAAATCATTTAAAGCTAAAGAACAAAAAGATTGGTGTCCAAATGCAATTTGATAAACAATTCCTGCACAAATACGAGTGATGCACAAGGTGTTGTAAAGTAATTTTGAATCACAACTATCAATAATACACATTCAAAAAATAAATAAAATAAGTGAAATTTTAACATAATAAAAATATGAGTGAGATCGACGTATTCACATAGAAATAAATATAAGTGTTTCAAAAATACCTCCAACAGCTTGAGGGATATTTCTTGATCCTTAAAAAGCAATGAGATTATAAGTATTTATGATGAAGCATTATATGTATATTTCATGATAATACACACATATAATTCACTTGAGTACATAATATAGCTACGTATCTCGATTAGTCCATATATAACTCATTTCGCTGGCTGACAGAGTTGAGTACATGATTACAATTGACAAAAATTACAAAATAAGAGGTTATTTATAGTTCTTAACATAAATTCAAGTTAGAATCTCAATACATGATTTAGTATAAACAAAAGTTAACTTTCTATAATACCAGATAACATACAACTTTGACATTCACTTCTATTTGTCACTTTATAATGTTAAATATTTAAAGAACTCTATGCTGCTGTATATGAACTTTAATAGAAAATCCTTGTTACCATGAAATATAAATTCAAAATGTAGGCACAAAATATAAAAAAGAAGGATTCACATATATCAATATTACAATAGAGTTAGATAAAAAAATTTAATTAAAATGGAATCTAAATGAATATATAATAGAGTACAATGAATATAAAGGAGGGATCTACATATATAATAAAAAATGAAAAAAGTTATAGGAATCCTTGGAATATAACATGCATGTTAATAAGTTAACTCAAGGGAAACAGCAAATGTACATGTCGATAAGTGAATACGAGTCATATAAGTTTTAATTGAAAAAAAAAAAATTAGTGCCCAAAGGCAATTTCATAAACAGAAGGAGCAAATTAAGGGTGTAGCCCAATGTGTTGTAATGTATTTTTTTACGTTAAAACTATCAAAGAATAAGTTAAACATTGTAATGAAAAATCTGTTTCACAGAGTGTAGCATAAGATGTTGTGATGCATTTTTACAGTTATGACTATCAAAGGTTGCACATTCAAAAAAATTAGATAAAATGAATTAAGTTAAATGTAGTCAAATATGAGTGAGATCCACATATATCCCAAAATAAAAATATGTGTAACACCTACTGTATTCTAAGTGAACCTACAAATTTGATCTAATACATACATACATACATACATCTATATATATATATATATAGTGTATATCAAATAAGATTTGGTTTCAAAATCGGTTCACTTGAAAACTAAATAAGAAATATTGAATACTTATAATTTTTCTAAATGTTTGAAGGGTCAATAATTTTTTTTTTATCATTTAATAACTAGTCATGTTTAATTAATGAAAATATTTATAAATATTTTAGTTCACTTAATGTGCTTACACTCAATTTTGAGAATGATGGGTATTTGCAGAGTACAAATTAAGTCTTCCTTTTAATTATTAAGACTTCATTATGTTTAAACAATTACTTTTCCTAGTTATTTTTTTTTGACTAATTTCACTCAAATACCATCTTTATACAAAAAGAAAAGAGAAAACTCATTTACACTTTCCTTAATTTTTTTTTTTTTTAAAAAAATAGACTTGTTTAAACACGAAAAGACAGATCAGTGGGAGCTCGAGTGAGACAACACCTATTGTTATGTTGCAGCAGGGCAGATTGGAGAACACCATTGCATGCCCAACTGTAGTAGACCTTCCAAATCGTTCCATGAAGGCAGATAATTACGCCGTAGTCTCCAATCTTTTGCTACATCAAGTTTTTGTAAAATTTTAGATATGTGGCATAAACCCTAACCCCTCAGCTTGTGGATTGGAATGTTATTTGAGGGAATGAAGCTAGCTAGATGGAATTATCATAATCCCAAGAGAATTTGATCCAATTCCCAGTCAAATCCAAAACTTAGATTGGAAATTCAAAATAATTTGGGAACTTGGAATGCTTCTTGAATAAGTGGGCACTTTGAACGGAAAACACAACTCCCAAGGAAAAGAAAATTAGAGGTGAGTGATTAGGTTGTTTTTGACTTATTATGCCAAGTGATTATTGTGTCTCTTAGTGTGAATAGTTTTATGAAACATTAAGTTAAATGACTAGAACTTATCAGTTGTATACGTGTAAAGGGCAGGATTGATGGTATCCATGAATTGCCGGCTCTTCATTATAAGTATTTATGTTACAAAATTTCTGTGTTGACAAATCTTGTTCTTCCGTGAGCCTCCATAGGCTAAAGACCTGAACTACTTCTTTTTATTCCTCTAGAATTTGTTAGTGCATTGTGATGAAATCTTAAGTATGAGTATTGGATCATTAGGGCCAGCAAATTATGAGTCTTTAATTAATTGGAAACACAAGTTCGAATGAGTATTATTAATAAGTTGGTGCTAATGTGTATGTTTTGAGTAGTGAAATATATGTGATGTGTTAGGATTGATTCTTGTTACAAATACCAAGTATGTGTTTTGTGTTATATTACGATTGTAACATATCTTGGGAGTGGGCAGTGAACTCTCCCCAAATCATGAAAAGAGATTTCTTCAAATTATATTAGATGTATACATTTTCTTTATGAAGGACTTGTCTTAAAGTTTCGAATTCTTTTGGAGCTGTGACACTCCAATCAGATAGTTAACTAATCGATTGAATCTTGTTTGATGGTAAATATTGAATGAATGTTAATATATGCTATGTGAGTGTTTATAAAATTTGAAAAGAATAAGTTGTGTGATTGAATATTAGTTGTTGGAATGATATCTAATCGTAAGATTAATTATATAAAAATATTTCCTCTTTTTAGATGATGTGATAGATTCTTAATCATTTCAATCATGTATCAGGGAGATCAAATTAACTTAAACTCGCCATTGCATATGTATGATCCAAATGAGATTAAAAAAAAAAAGTTCCATAAACTCATTTATTTTCTCGAATACAAAGATTCAAGAGTAAAATATCAATGCAATTTACACTAAAAAAAGAAATAGACATCAAACCGATTGTAAGATCAATGGAAAATTTAAATGTTCTACCACACCAAATAGAAGATCCACAAAACTTATGAACATAATCAAGGATCAGAAATTTGCAAAAAACCAAACAATACAAAATGTAGCTTCTATAGTTTGAAATGATTATGAAAAAAAAAAAAAGACTGCCATATAGCATAAAAAAAGCAATCGTACACTATAATCAAGTAGTTAATTAAGCTGAATTATAGGCTATTAATCAAAGCAGGAGCTTAATTACAGATATCAGATACAATTCAATATTCAAAAATTGTGATATTAGACATTTATTTAGTGATTAATTTTTTTAGTTTTGGAATTTTATAAATTAATACACATAATAGAGACAAAAATTAGGAAAAAATTGATCAACTACACAGATTTCAATTCAAGATTATTAAAGCAATACATTAAAAGACAAAAATTACAAAAAAAAAAAAATTTATGAGTATTAAAGCAATGCATTAAAATAAAACAATTGATTTATTGAGTAATAAACAAATTATCTCTAATGACCTAAAGTGCTAAATAAATTTAAATAATTTCACCCTATTAAAATTTATATTTACTTTGATATCGTTATACCCTTAATCAGAAAGAATGGGGAAAAAAAAAGAAGTGAGAGATTGTCACATCTATTGGAATGATGTGAGCCCATTATAAGACTTCAAAAAAAAAAAAAAAGGAGGATTAGTTTGAGTATGAAAAAATGAATTGAATGAGTGCCTTATGTACCGCAATGACACAAGCTACTATATATAGTATAATCGTGAATGAACTTGATTAGAAGTGACAATTCCAATTCGTATATTAGTTCTTGCAACACTACAAAAAAAAAGTGTTGTTAGCAGTGGTTTCCAAGTAGCGGTTGTTTAAAAACATGAAGGCTATAAAAATTGCATTCCATCTTTACGCTTTTCTAACCCCGCTTTCATTTCACTAATACTAAATGCCCTTTTCCCATTTCATTTTCTTTGGCGTCGATGTACCTTCCCACCACCATGGCCAAAAAAATGAAGTGGCGTTACTGCTTTGTCCTTCTTGTAAGCACCGTCATTTTGGGCATCCTCTACATTTATTTTACCACAGTTTGTAAGATAAGTTGCATGAAGGTTGCATGTAAGTCGGTTGCATATTGCAGCCGAAAACTCTAGCTGGAAAAGCAGCCGCAACTTTAGACTTGAAATAGCTGAAATATGAAAGTGATATAGCCGACACTTTCAGCCCAAGTTTTCGGCTGCCCTTATCTTCCTTTTGTCTGGTCAATATCCAGTTGCCATTTTGCCAAACTCAATGATGGATTGAGTTTATAGAGAGAACAACATTCGCGATCCCCAAGGCTGCACATAGAGATCCATACAGAAGATTTCCATCATCTGGAATCAGAGTGCAAGCGTTGGAAGCTCCCGGGTAGATTCCAAAGTCAGAAAACACAGCAACTCACAAAGCAATGGCTGGAGGTAATCTGATCCTTTATGCTTCCGTTTTATTATATATTATTGCATGTATGTTAGTGTATATCACTTACATGTGGTATCAGAGCATGAATAGCCTTCGTCCTGCTTGAAGAGTTGCTGGAAAATTTTTTCGAAAATTACCCTGTTTTTGCAAATTCTAGAACTTCGTAAAACCTTCGATATTTTTGCATTTTAAGTTAATAAAACATTAGATTATTGGATTTACAACAAATCTGGGCAAAAATCGGAATTTTTAGACGTCAAAAACGCAAGAAATAGCCGGGTTTTAGTTTCGGGTTGCGTCTGGTTTCAGGTCGGGTCACGCAGACCCGACGGAGGAAGAAGACGACCGAAACGACATGTCGTTTTATGCAGCTTAAAAACGACACGTCGTTTCATCAGGGGTCACTGTGCTCATAAAGTGAAACGGCGTCATTCCACTAAAGCACAAACGACGCCGTATCGTTTTATTGTAGGAGCACAAACAACGCCATTCTAATTAAGGCTAGCCCTTCTGTTAACTGAAACGGCGTTGTTCCACTAAAGGCAGGACGACGCCGTTCCACTAAAGATCAGACGGCAACGTTTTAATTAAAGTGCCCGAAACGACGCCGTTTAGGAATGACCCGAACGACGCCGTTTGGCAGCACTGCACAGTGCAGTCGT
>JANHAO010030870.1:0-10059 GCA_026873985.1 Saraca asoca
AAAAGATTTTGGTTAAATCATTTCAATTAAGTTTTTAAAAGGTGTATGTAAATTCCTCAACGGGAAAAGGGCAAGATCCAATTTAGCTTCCACATTTTAACTTTTTAATCACTCTTAAAGGGACCTGACACACTACATGCTCATCCAATTGTTGAAAATCATAGAAGAAGCCTTGGAATAATTAATAAATCCATCCTAAGCAATCAGGATTTAGTCAAGCAAATAACACATCAAAAGCTCAATGCATTGCTTAGTTTTCCTATCCTCTTCCTATAAGTGATTATTAAGCAACAATCATATAATATCTAAATTAAATGAAGTCATTCAACTCAGATATTTACAGAAAAATAGAGAGGAAAAAGGAAAAAATTGACCAGCAATTGAATGCAAAATGAAGGAACAAAATCTCCACATTAATCTTCAAGTTTTGTCAACCCATTATGCTAATTACAACTTAACCTTCCATGGAAGGTAGAAAATACAAAGAAAAATGAAGAAAACATTCCTACACTACTACTACTAGAAACTAAGCTAAAAACTACTCTAAAACTTCTTACAAAATTGAACTAAAAACTCCTCAGCCAAATGGCTTTGCCCGGGTAGAAAGAGGACAGCTGCTGGTAGGTGAAAGGTAATGATTACCGGTCTGGTTTTGCTTGCTGCCACTGCCTTGCATGTTTTAGCTCAATGTAGACTACTTTCCTCTAGTTTTTCATTAACTTACGATTCTCCAGTTGGTTGAGTGTAAGTTGGAGCAAGAGATGGTGTATTGGGCTCAAGATCCATGTCAATTGAGGCTTTAAAACTCCAATTCTGCAGAGGCCCATTTTGTAGCAATTCTGCCTCTCTATTATAGCTCATTTTTCATGCCCATAATGACATTTTCAGCTTAGGAAGTCTTCATAAAAAATGTGGCTTTATGTCTCAGATTCCAATTGGACTTAGTTTTACCTTAATTGGACCTTTATAGCTCTAGTTATGCTCTGATTAGTACACAAAGGTCAGGCTGCCCGAGATAGTATTCTGGTCTTGATTTCAACTCCAATTTCAGATAGCCAATTGTGTGATTCTGCCTTGGAGGTCTTCATGAAAGTTGTAGGGCTATGTCTTAGATTTTCCTATAAGATAAGAATCACATTAATTAGACAAGTGTAGCTCGAGTTATGACTAGATTACAGAAACTGCTCAAAATGGTCGAATTATGCAGAATTTCTTCTAATGAACCAATTAACACTAAATCATAAATACACATTAACACAGCTGAAAGTAAGTCATTTTGGACCTTAAAACGCTAAGTGAGAGGACAATTAAATGTGTGAAATATTTTGTTATCAAACATTGATGCAGTTTATATGTTGATTGAGTGATGAAAGGATTCAATTGAGATAGAAATTCCTAAGAAGTTGCAACCATTATTTAAAGCCTTTAAAAACATCATGATTGAAGACCTTCTAGATAGTTTTCCTTTAATGCAAATTGTTCAACACTAGATTGATTTCTTACCAGGAGTTAGCTTGTCAAATGTGCCACATTACAAATGATCCTTCTTGAATCCAAAATTATGCAAGACAAGGTAGAAGAATTGCTAAAGAATGGACTTATATAGGAGAACACTAGTTTATGTGCAATATCAACTTTGTTGACACCAAAAAAGGATGAAAGCAGTCAAACATGTGTTGATAGCGAGGCTATAAATATGATAGCCATCAAATATAGTTTTTTTATTCCTCAATTAAACGACTTGCTTGATGGTTTGTCCTGTTCAAATATATTTTTAAAACTTGATCTAAGAATTTGTTGTCATCAAATCCGAATAAAATCTAGTGATGAGGGGAAACCAACATTCAAGAAACAAGAAGGGCTGTACAAGTGGCTGGTCATACTATTTGGATTATCTAATGCATTAAGTATCATAGTAAAATTAATGAATCAAGTCTTAAACCACTTTTGGAGGACTTTGTGGAGATGTTTCCAAACTGATTTACAATTTAGTAATTCTTTTTATTCTCAATCTGACTATCAAATTGAAGTTGTTAGCAAGTCTTTAGGAAATATTATTAAAAGCTTTTATAAAGGAATGCCAAAGCAATGGGACTATTTTTTTGTACAAGCAGAATTTGCTTATAATATTGTCAATAGGTCCACTAGAAAATCTCCTATTGAAACATTGTATGGAATGATTCCAAAACATACTTTAGATCTGGTACCACTGCTAAAAATATCAAGGTATGGTATTGCTGCCAAATATATGGCTGAGAAGATTTGGCTATTTAATTAGAAGTTAAAAGAAAGTTTGATGAAACAAATGCCAAGTACAAAGAGGCCACGGATATATACAAAAGGTTAAAAGTTTTCAAAGAAGGTGATTTGATTGTAATTCATGTGCATAAAAAATGATTTCCTATAGGATCCTACAACAAACTGAAGAAGAAAAAGATAAGTCCTTGCAAAGTTTTGAGTAAGATTAATAACAATGCTTATGCAATGGATCTACCAAAGTCCTTAGTCATTTTTAATACTTTCAATGTGATTAATTTATGTGAGTTTATTTTTCTAAAATATTGCTATATCCAGATATCAACTCGATGATGAATTTTTTTGAAATGAAGGAGACTAATATAGGATAAAAGTCATAAGATTAATAAAATTCTAGTGTGACAAATAATAAAGGATTTTAAGTTTAAATCATTGTTTTCTAATTCATTTAAGAGTCTTCTAGTTTACTTATTTATTTATTATAATTTACTTTTTAATTTATTTAAGAGTATTGTTTCTTTAATTTATTATATGTCTCTTAGAAAAAGTTTATAACTTTATAAATATATAATTTAACTTATTGACAATTTATATTTGACGATAATAATATTTCTTTCAAAATATTTTTTTATTGAGAATATTTTTTACTATGTTCCGCTACGTGAAGCCTGCAGTTTTGAATCTCTCATATAACTTCTCTTTGCCCTTCAATTAATGCCCTTATTTGGTCTACACAGACAGTGACAAATTTATTTACATTAGCTGAGAGAAAGCACAAATTTGGTCGAAGATTAGCGGGAAGAAGAACAAGAAGGCACCTTGTACGTCTTGAATCTCAACCTCCTCGTTTAGTAACTTCTATAATATATGGTTTCCATTCTCGGGCAGGTTGATGGCAAGTCCACTGATCGTAACGAATAATGCTTCAAAACACGATTAAGAGCGAGCTCTCAGTTTAAATTGAAGTCGACAATGCAAAATTTTGAATGGAAATGTGCAAAACCATCGTGGAAGTTAAGGTAAAGTACGGCTTAGCTTTGTAAATTGTGTAATGGTGAAATGGAAATCGGCCACGGAAGCTGGGGGTAAGGAACAGGGTGCTCAATGGTGGGCCGATTGGGAGCGAAACATAACGAAACCGTTAATATGGGCGGGCACGAAAACTGAAATGAGACCATGAATAAGGCCCAGTTTGATCCAAAGACTACTGCATACTATACGCACACAAACGCGAGTTATCTTGTGAAAAAAATATAAAAGGTGGAACATCTTTTATCCACAGATTAACACTTACTCTGGATGTACTTTTGATGTGAACAATTTTTTTTTTTGGAAAAATTGATTTAATTCTATTTTTATTCTTTCACTTTTTTTTACAAATAAACATCTATAATTTTTATTCCCTTATTTTAAACATGGAATATCTTTTTTTTTTGTTGTAAGATATAAAAGATGAAAATGCTTATTTTTAAAAATAAAAAGATACAAATATAATTACATTGAATCTCAATAAAAATAGATATAATTTAATAAAAAAATTTAAATTACCACAATATTATTTATAATACATTATCACATTATTTAAAAACAATTAAAACATTTTATTGATAATAAATTTTATTTTCTTAGTTTTAACCGTCTAATATATGTCTATTTCAACAATAAAGTGAGAGGTATGAAATTTAAACTATTCTTACTTTTTTATACATAAAATATGAGTATGTATCTGTTTTTTTTTTGTCATGTAAAAACATTTATATATAGATAGAAAATTATTAATAATTGATTTTTACGAATTAAAATTTCTTAACAATATCTGATTAATATTATATTTTTGATTAACTAATTATGAGCTCTAAAATCTAAAAATATTATGAATTTAGAGAACGCATATGTAATATCAGTGTCCGACTCTTACTATCAAAACGAAAGGAAAAAACAAAGATTTTTGGAACAAATTGGTTTTGAAAATTTTTGGAACTTATGAATTTAGTAAATGCATAAATAATATATTTGTTGACGTCGAATTTTGGTCACGCTCAAACTCCGGCTAATGGGAGGATTCTTACGGGATTTCAAGCCTGTATCTGGTTCAACCCTAACATAACAACAAAATGAACAAGGATCAAAGAGAGAGTAGGGATGAAGACACAAGGTTTAGCGTAGTTCGACCAAATCCAGATGACACCGGACCCTACGTTCATGAAGGAAGTTTTTTATTAATGTGCAAGAAGTGATTTTAGCAGCGTTTTCCCTTACAAAATTGTTGTCTCTCTTTTCTTTCTAACAAGGCAGTCCTATTTATAGAGGAAGAAGGGGGTTACATGTATTAATTATAAGCTACAGTAGTGTTGCATCAAACTATAAATGAAAAAGACAATGAAGGGCTATAATTCGGCTGCTGCAGAGTGTAGACTTTGGGGTGGAGCCCTCCTGTTGATTATAGACTTTAGCTTGTAGCTGTGGCCTGATGTTGTCCTCGCCATGCAGAAAGTCCAGTACCTTTGCGTTGGGATTCCAGATTCAGGGCATTAGCGAAGTAGCGAGGTGGCGAGCTTAGTGCTATTGCAAAGGGCAGCGAGCTCTCTGTAAAGGGAGGCTGGTTGTCTTTGTGACTATCCTACTGGGCCACTATTCAGCGAGGCATGGCTTGCTATGACGAAGTTCGCTGGGGTACTCCTGGCGAACCTGAGTCCACTGCTTCCTTCTGGGCCGATCCTTGTATACAACATTAGCCCCTAACTCTCAGCTTGCGTAACGGGGCTGAGAGTTGGGTCTTTTCGGTTCTCAAAAAGTCAAAGTCCCCTTTTCCAGAACTACCACTTCATTTCCCCTAGATCTCGTGTTTGATAACACATACCTGGAAATTATGACCGCACTAGTTGAGTCTTTTCCGAGGCCATTAATGCGAATGGTTGGGGGGAATGAACCTGGACCCTTTGGTGAGTCACCCACCGGCTCTATAGAAAGAAGGGTGATTCTTCAGCCTTGCCATATTGAGTAAGCATGGGATGTCCTGTCAGACCACCACAAAGATTCTGGCCCATTCCGGAGGTGTGTATGGTCTGTTGCATATGTGTTTCGAAAGATTCATCTTCACCGGTAACGTGGGGCATTCCCGCACGCATCACAGATTATGTCCTTCCAATTTTTCCATGAGGTAGTTCTTCAGTCAGTCGTGGCCCTGGAGCTTCCTGAGCCGATTCCTCTAAGAGGTGCAAGTGGTCGAGGGTAGAAGGGATGCAACACTGCCGCTGATTGTGCATTGGAAGCAGAAAGTTAGCGACGTGTTGACCCCAAACCGCGGCCATCCACGGCCGGCCTCCTCCCCTCTTTTCATTTTTTTCTTTCCTTTTTTTGTAGGGGCTTCTTTTGCTCCTCAACTAGCTTGTATCTAGGGTTCTCCAATGTTTCCCACCTTGTTTTGTGCCTAGGGCTTTCTGATGTAAATATACCTCATTGAGGTCTTTTAATGAATAAAATTAGCTTTTATGCACTCTTTGTCTGTTGCTACTTTCTTTTGCAATACGCTCTGGCTTGAATCATTTGCCAAACTTATGCGTGATTTCGAAAATAATGTGTTGACACCAAAATCTGGTCAACTGGTTTCCTTAGTTCAACGCCCCCCAATTGCATGTTTGAGAAAGAATGAAGGCTAGCGATGAAAGTTTAAGGAAGAAATTAAGAGGAAGATAATAACACCTGAGACTTATCATAGTTCGGCCAAAGCCAAGCCTTGGCCCCTACGTCCACGTTGCTTTCTTGTTATTTGCCTTTTTGAAGGTCTTGTAGGTCCAAGTTATAATGGCTACAACATTGGCTCACCAGATATCCTTTTAAATGAAGACTATAAGTACAAGAGGCTCTCTTTCACTAATAGAGTTTTCTGTTTATATTTTTCCACCTATTTCCTATGGTCCCTTCCCCTTTATTTATAGTGGGGGAGAGGGTTACAAGAGTAATCTTCTTTTTTGGCAAAATGATCACCCTCGCTGTTCTTAGTATTAAATGCTTGCTATCGAACAATTAATGCTAGGCAAATCATTGTCAGATTTTCAGGGAGCTGATGTGTATTGCCTGAACCCTGAGCTGTCAACTCTTTTGGCGTGTTTCAGGCTACCGACTAGACTTTGTACGATCATCTGCTAGTGGTGGAGCGAAATCGTGGGTTGAGGTCCTAGGGTCGTTATCTTCGTTCTCGTTTGATTGTCTATTAGCCTTAGTCGATACGATCGTCACCCTTCAAACCTGTGGTATGGTGAGGCCTCGTGGCGTTGCGGGCCTTCGTGGCCTGGCGATCGTAATCTCTTTCTGGAGGGCTAAATCTGCTTTAGACTATGCTTCCCTGGATGCCGTTCTTCTCGAACCTCATCCAAATAATGCCCATAACATAAGCCCCCTAATGCTTTATTCGTCTTGCGAGGCGAGAGTTACGCCTTGGCCTGTACCTCTGGTTTTGAATTCTGTGAAAAGAAGGGTTAGATTATTGAACTCCTTGTCATCGATTAGTGTTTTGAGGGAATCCTCTACCTAGAGGGAACTTTGTATGTGTTGTCGTAAGGCCGCTCTGCGTAAGAATACTGTGCAGGGCAAGCACATTACTTGAATACGGCTCGCGCAAGAATTCTATGCTTTCTGTGTACTATTTGGACATGAGATTATTTTTCGAGCCCCCCAATCGATGCAAGAATTCTGTGCGGGCCATGCACATTATTTGGACACGGCTCGCGCAAGAATTCTACACTTTCTGCGTACTACTTGGACGCGAGATTGTTTTTTGAGCCCCCCGACCGATGCAAGAATTCTGTGCGATTGGCACACTACTTGGATGTAAGGTCATTCTGCGCAAGAATTCTGTGCGGGACATGCACATTACTTGGACGCGGTTCGCACAAGAATTCTACGCTTTCTGCGTACTACTTGGACAGGAGATTATTTTTCGAGCCCCCCAACCGACGCAAGAATTCTGTGCGATTGGCACACTACTTGGATGCAAGGTCGTTTCACGCAAGAATTCTGTGCAGGGCATACACATTACTTGGATGCAGCTCGTGTAAGAATTCTACGCTTACATACTACTTGGACGCGAGATTGTTTTTCGAGCCCCTCGACCGACGTAAGAATTCTGTGCGGTTGGCACACTACTTGGACGCAAGGTTGTTCGAGCTGCCTAATTCGTCTGTTTGTTCCGCATGCACGGTCTTTTGTTTTCCCTATGACGGCAGGTAATTATGGCCTCTGGATTTTCGTGTGATTTTCTGTACCATCATTTATTGGCTTTCGTATCCCCCCAACCGTCGGATCGTGGGTAACTAACAGCCCTTTTGATCTGACGGTAAGGCCTTTTCCTTTTTATACCAGGAGAATCCCTTCGTCCCTTCTTATTTCAAACGTTTTTCTTCTTCCATCCCCAGCTTACTTTGCTCAGTCTCTGGCTGTTTTCGGGTTTTCTCCAGTTCTGGGTTTCCTTGTCGAAGCCGCAAATATATTCTAACCGGACCTTCGCGCTTAGAGAACCTATAGTAAGTCTCCATCCACTTCTCCTATTTTTCTGTTCTTTTAGGGACTTTGTGGGTTCAACTTGTTAGATTATTTATTTAGGGTTCTATCTTGTTTGGCTGAGTTTATTCATCCCTGGGTTACTTGGTATATCCTGTTTGGATTTTGATCATATAGTTTGGGATTATTCTCTTTCTCTTTCCCCCTTCTAGTATGATTTTTTGGGTAGTCACTGTGGTGGCTTGGGTTGCGCATGGACTGTGATCCATGGGGGTCTTAGGCTTTTTAGTTTTGGTGTGGCTTGCTTGCAGCGGCCTAACTGGCTTTCTTCCCTTGTAGATGGAAGCAGGTCATGTGCAATGCCGTCATTCAACGGGAGATGATGGTGAGGAGAGTGATGCAATTTTTGAGATGACGAGGATGCGATCCATGGAAGAGGCAACACCCAGCAGAGGGGGCGAGGTTCCATCGTTCATAGCTTGCCAAGGACCTTCGAAAAGCCCAGGCATTGTAGTAAGAGAATCTCATGATCATCACGTTTTTGATTTCCATGCGTCTATGTTGCGTTGACAGGACGTCCAACTCGTGGTTCATTCTCAACAGTTGTCGAGAGGGTGTAGCGCCATGGTTCCTGCATCGAATGATCATGCTGCTCATCCCCCCAAGGGTTTTATTGCCATGAGTTTACCGTATTTTACGGTCGATTTTAGGTTCCTCGTCCCTCCTTTTATTACTGATTTTTTGAACAGAGTGAAGTTGTGCCCATTCCAACTTACTCCTAACTCGTACGCATCGCTGATCTCGCTGGCTTTAATTTATTTGGGAAATCACCTGCCTCCGCCGTCCCCCGAGACTCTATGTTATCTCTAAGACCTCAGATGCGCAAATGCATCGGACGGGTTGTACTATCTTATGGCCAGAAGGATGCCGTACAAAGATATCCTTCCGAAGGGGTCCGCAATAGGCAAATCTAACATAGGACCTTATAAGTTTCGCTGGTTTTACGTATCCTGCCCTTCGTTGCGATACCCCTTTGTTCTTTCTCCGGGTAAGTGGGTTAATAGTTTTCGCATGATGCGTCGTATTGTCCAACCCGTCTATCTCTTGTTTTGCATTGCTGATGTCTTTTTTCTTTCCTTTTTGGCAGTTAGGACCGGCAAGACTCCTACCTTAGAGGTAAGAGAGCTTGGGATTTTGGACAACCTTAAGTCGGTGAGTGGGTTCAAGAACGACTTTAACGAATCTCAGCTTTGTCTGTATGGTCTTACACCTCCTTTGAGCATCTAAGTCACAGAGGAGATCGGGATTCGATGAGTGTCCAAGGTCCAGCCTGCCAATTTCGATCATTATGACGATATTATGGACCTCATTTTGAAGACCGCCCCGTCGCGTGGCGCAAAGCGACACCTCCCAGCTCCTGTAGTGGATCCTCCTCCTCCTCCTGTGGATAGAGCCTCTATTCCTGACGGCACAGATTTAGAGGTTGTTGTTTTGTCACCGTCGTTTGCGGCCACTCCTCATGGGACGTTATTGCCACCTCGGTCTGAGGTAGTGGGCACTGATGAAACCATCGTTCCGTCGGATCCCCCTCCTAAAAGAAGAAAGGCTGACAAAAGAAAAAGGAGAGTGCCTTCTCATAGTAGCGAGGGCAACTTTGTTCCTCTTCTTACGGAGGCCGGTTCTCAGACTGAGCAGTACACTCTGATCTTGGTTCAAAATATGAGCACGATCTTAGGGCCGAAGCAGAAGGTTGGGGCATTGGAAACCGAGGATTGCACCATAGGGAGGCTTGCGGGATATGCCGTTCACCATGGTCTTATGGTAAGTTGCGTTACTTTCAACATTGGCGGCTATTTTGCGGTTGATGGCTTATGTCCTTCCTTTCTTCTTTCCTCTTTTTCACAGGATGTTCTGACGTTTTTGAAGATTGAGGAATTGGCATAGGAACAAGAGGACAGGGAGTCTTCTCTCGCAAATGACCTTGCGACCTCTCTTGCCGAAAATCAAGGGTTACGCGAGAAGATCAAAGAGATGGAGGCCAAGCTTACAGATGAGACGCGGCGTCATGAGATCGCTGAAGAGACATCTGGGCATATCTCAATAGATTTAAGGAAGGTAAAGATAGAATTGGAGGATGTAAACAAGCACCTTCAAACAGCTAATGAAATCGTTGAGGACGTGACATAGCGAGCAGACGTCGCACGTCATGGGGCCAAAACCACAAAAAGGGAACTGGATGAGGTGAGGAAGGAGCTTCGTCTCACGAAAGCTGAGATGTCCTCGCGAGTGACCGTTGCTACTAGA
>JANHAO010030871.1:0-10061 GCA_026873985.1 Saraca asoca
GTCTACTCCACTTGATCTTTCTCAACCGAAAGACCTCTAAATTAAAATAGAAAACTATCAGGATTGACAGGCTCCTGAAATGCCAGTCTTTACAAAAACATAAGATATTAACAGGTTTTTTGCTAACCTAGAAGATTTACAACAGGCTTTTCTAAACCTATACAGATTTCTAAACCTTAGAAATCTCAAATAAATGAAATAGAATTAAAGAAAAGAGTTGGAAATACAATACCAATGTTTGAGATGAAAATCTCAAAATAACTATGATAAGCTAAAACAGACTTGATCCAGAAGCCTTGTGAAAAATTGATGATTATAGAAGCAGATGAAGCTTTTCTCTCAAATAGCAATTTTTGCACTTGATTCATATGAAAAATTATGTGAAAAGCATGCATATATAGAAGGTAGTTGGGCCAGAATAGCTACCATAACCGTTTGTAACAGAAAAATAGTTTTCTAGTTTATACATCGATGTAACATCAAATATGGTTTGTTATTCACTAATCCATCGGTGTGAAATTAATGTATAATGTGTTGTTTGAAGACTGTACATCAATTATAACATCGAAGCAGCCATATTTCCATACCTTCGATAAGAAATTTTACTCGATACATCGAAGTGACTTTGATTTAACTATAAAATTTTACTTAATACATTGAAGTAACTTTGATTTGACTATGAAGATCTTTCACAATTCTTTAGTGCACCAATGTCACATTGAAGTATGCTATAGATTTTTCTTTTTTAAAAGAATTTTCTCACTTCATCATTCAAAAAATAACTGGATCAAATATTGTTTAAGTTTATTTACATAAAATCCTATCAAAATTAAAATCCTAAACACTAATCTTGAATCTCTTATCTTGAAAACCTAAAAAATAGATTCAAAAACACTAAAAGATATTGTTAGATAATAATTTCTTTTTCAACATTAAACCAATGTGTAGCTTAGAGTATTCTAGTTTAACAACCTCTAAGGCTAACATAAATCAAATTGATTGAAGATCAAATTGTGCAAATTTCATAAAGGGTAATTGAGACTAGAGCTGTAATTAATGGTGAAGTTCAATTAAAACCAAAATCTTTGTCGACTAATGATGAAAGAAAGAAACATCTATTGGCTACTAAAGTGAAATGGATAATATCTAATTCTTTGTCTCCTAACAAATATGAAAAAGTCTCTAACTATAACACTGCTAAGCAAATTTGGGACACACTTGAGATTGCTCATGTAGGTACATCATAGGTAAAGGCTTCAAAAGTGCACGTCTTAATGTCCTAGTACGAGATGTTTAAGATGGAGGAGGGTGAGTTGATTAAGGATTTGATCTAAAGATTTATAGCGATCACTAACCATTTAATTTTGCTTAGTAGAAAATTTGAAAATGCAGATCTTGTTTACAAGATCCTTAGATCATTGATAGAAGACTGGTAGCCTAAGGTCATAGCAATAAAAGAGTCTTTGAAGATGGGCATCCCTACAATTCAAGAACTCTTTGGCAACCTCAAAGAGCATGAATTGGAATTAAGAAGATATAAGAAGAACAAGGATGACAAAAAGAAAAAGAGTCTAGCACTTCAAGTTGCAAAGGTGTTAGAATCAGATGAAGAAGACTTTGAGAGTGATTTGGATGTACTTGACAAACTTGATAAAGAAAGTGTGGCATTTCTAAGTAAAAGATTGCAAAGGATCATAAGAGAGAAGAGGAGTAAAGATAGAAGAAAACCAGCTCCATAGAAGAAGAATAACAATAACAAGAAAGCTGAGCAAGGGAAGTCGGTCAGCACAATTCCTACCTACTTCAAATGCAAGAAACCTGGCCATATCAAGCCTAATTATTTAGTTTGTCTGAAGAAACAATTGGAAAATGAAAGCAAAAAGAAAAGGCCATCCTATAAAAGATCTAACTTTACTATCTAGGATGAAGATAAAGTAGATTCTAGTGCAGAAGAGGAAGCATCTGAGAAAGATGCTTTGCTATGTCTCTTAGCTAGACATAATGACAACTTTGAGGTATTGGGCAAAAATTCCTTCTTTGCTATCTCTGATAATGATGACTCTGAATCTAAGAAAAAATTTAATGTTGAAAGTGATGAAGAAGAACTAGATAATCTATGTCTTAAGTTGTATGATTCACTAGTTCAATCTAAGAAACAAATGATACTTACAAAAAATAAGCATGAAAGCCTAATTCAAAAATTTAAAAAGTTAGAAAAAGAAAAAGTTGATTTGACTACATTAGTTGAGAAATAAAATGATAAAAATGAGTGTGAGCAATGTGAATGTTATAAAGCTGAGGTTAAAAAATTAAATGAAAAACTGTAAAGTTTTTTGACAGCAACAAAAAGTTTGAAAAGATGCTATAGAATTAGAAATTTTCATATAACATAACTGGTTTAGGATATAGACAACCATCTTATAAGAAATCTAAGAGGTGGAATCCTACATATATCACTTGCTTTTATTACAATCATAGAGGTCATCATATAAGAGACTGTCCTTTTAAAAAATGGCACTTATTTGTTAAGACCAAATGAAAGACTTGTGTGGTTACCAAAATCTATTACTACTAGAAAAATTTCTGCTATTTCTACTAACTAGAAAAATCCCTATTACCAAAATCCCTATTTCTACTTATTTGTTAAGACCAAATGAAAGACTTTATGATTTGAATGTTGTAGAAATGTGAGAGACAGAGTACAAATCTATTGTTTCGAGACAGTGGATGTTCAAGGCATATGACTAGAAATAAGAGCAAGTTCATTTCTCTCACACCTATAAATGGAGGTAAGGTAACCTTTAATGACAATTCTAAAGGAAAGGTCAGAGGTATAGGTAAGATTGGTAAGTCCTCTAATTGTTGTATAAATGATGTGTTGTATATTGATGGACTTAAAACACAATCTATTAAGTATAAGTCAATTTTGTGACAAAGGTAATCAAGTCACTTTCAATTCAGATAAATGCTCAATGGTGAATGGCAGCGATAGAAAACTGAAATTAGTAGGTTATAAAGTCAACAATGTTTATTTGTTTGATTTGGATTTTGAATTTAAATTGGATTCAATATGCCTAGTTAGCATTGATGATGATACTTGGATTTGGCATAAGAGATTAGGCCATGTGAACATGGAATTAATTGGAAAATTGTCTAAGAAAGACAAAATTTGTAGTGCTTGTCAAAGAGAAAAACAAATGAAATCCTCTTTTAAACCTAAAAATGTTGTTTCATTGTTTGAGCCTAAAAACATTGCAAAGGCCCTAAAAGATGAAAACTAGACTATAGCTATGCAAGAGGAACTAAATCAATTTAAAAGAAACTAGGTTTGGGCTCTGGTACCAAAACTTGAACACATTAATGTAATAGGGATTTGTTGGGTGTTTAGAAACAAATTAGATGAAAATGGCATCATAATTAGGAATAAGGCTAAGCTAGTTACTAAAGGCTATGATCAGAAAGAAGGCACAAACATTGATAAGACATTTGCCCTAGTAGCTAGGCTAAAACCCGTTAGGATGCTGTTAGCTTTTGCATGTACTAGGAACTTTAAGCTTTACCAAATGGATGCTAAAAGTGCATTTTTGAATGGTTACATTTTAGAGGAGATTTATGTACAACAACCCTCTGATTTTGAAGACCCTCTTAATCTAGACCATGTTTTTAAACTTTGAAAGGCACTTTATGGTTTAAAATAGGCCCTTGGAGCTTAGCATGATAGGCTTAGTAAGTTCTTAATTCAGAAAGATTTTAAAAGAGGAAATGTAGATACCATATTGTTTATATTAGAGAAAGGTAAAGACATAATACTTGTATAAATTTATGTGGATGATATTGTATTTGGCTCTACAAATGAAGAATTGTGCAAAAAGTTTTCAAAATTAATGCAGAATGAGTTTGAAATGTCAATGATGGGTAAGTTAACTTTTTTTTCTTGGCTTGCAAATTAAATAATTATCTGAAGGTATATTTTTATGTTAGACTAAATACACTCTTGAGCTACTAAAGAAATTTCAATTTGATACTTCTAAACCAATAGGAACTCTTATGAGTCCTTCCCTAAAATTAGATGCTGATTTAAATGGTAAAAGCTTTGATCCAACACTATTTAGAGGCATGATAGGTAGTATGCTATATTTAATAGCAAGTAGGTCTGACATTATGTTGAGTGTTTGGGTCTATGCAAGATATCAAACCAATCCTAAAGAGTCACATCTTTCTGTTATAAAAAGAATTTTTAGATATCTTGTAGGATTCAAAAACTTAGGATTATGGTACCTTAGGTCAAAAACTTGTAGCCTTTTAGGCTACTCTGATGCAGACTATGTAGGGACCAAGATAGATAGAAAAAGTACTAGTGGCACTTGTCAGCTCATTGGACATTCATTGGTTTCATGGCATTGTAAAAAACAAAATTATGTAGCCTTATCAATAGTTGAGGCTAAATATATAGCTACTGGAAGCTACTATGCTCAAATTCTATGGATGAAATAACAACTTTTAGACTATGGACTAAAGTTTGATAAAATTTCAATCCTTTGTGACAACACCAGTGCTATAAATATAACTAAAAACTCTGTAATGCATTCTAAAACTAAACACATTCAAATAAGACATCATTTTTGAGGGATCATGTACAAAAGGGAAATATCACTATTGAATTTGTTCAGACAGACTATCAGTTGGCTGACATCTTTACAAAACCTTTGGATGAAAAGAGGTTCGTGTTCATTAGAAGAGAAATAGGAATGATAAATCTAGAAGAGAGTGATATTAATTAGCTGTTCTTACATTGTTTGATGTTTGTCTATTTGATTCTTTTTGTCTTTGATACTTTTTTAACTTGTTTTGTTTGATTTCATAATGTAAAATCTAACTTAAGCATTAGAGTTTCTTAAGTTTGTTTTGTAGGTATATGAGAAATAAGGTATACTTAAAGTTTGTATTAGACTAACAGGAGATTGTGTTGAACTTTATATAAAAATAGATTTTTAAGCCTCAAATCAATTCTAGAATCGATTACAATTATTTTTAGGATTTAATTTGACTTATTGAATCGATTCATCAATTAATTCAAAGCCACAATTTTTGAACCATCAATCGATTCCAGAATCAATTTAGCCAATTTTCTAAAGTTTTGGTCTGAGTTAAAAAATTTTGAACTTGTATCATGACCACACGAATTGATTCCATAATCAATTCAAGACAAAATTTTGGTAATAAAATCATGTTTAAGCTTTTTTTATATCTTTTCGATTACTTAAATCATTGATCATCTCAGGGGGACCTATATGTTTTCTCTACTCTTTTTGATATGCCGAAAGGGGGAGAAAAGCCAAAAGCTCATTTTAGATGAAAACTTGAGAAATTTTTTTTTTTTGGAAACTAAAAATGAGACACTGTATGAAAGGGGGAGACTATATTTTTCTTTCTCTCCTTCAAATTTTTTTTTAAACTTTGAATCTCATCTAAAATTGTTTGTCAACATAAAAAAGGGGGGAGATTGTTAGCTTAAGTTATCCTAGCCATACATTTTTCCTTGGTTTTAATGTTGAAAAATAATTTTAGTTCATAAACAAGTTTTATATCTAACTATATGCTTTAGTGTTTGTTATGCGTTTTACAGATTCAAAGATACAAAGTTCATGATTTAAGAGATCCAACTTTATATTTAGGAATTTATTTTTTTAGGATCTTTTGTAAATGAATTCTATGCAAATTGATCTTCACAAATTCAAATGTTTTTTTAACTGATATTTTCAGGAAGAATAAACCATTTGAAGAGAAGAAAAATCAGATTTTTTTTTCAAATGGGCTATTAAATGATCTTTCACAAGTACAAATTTTATAAAAACTTTTTTTTTACTCTGAGAATCGATTCACAAATTGATTTCTAGAAGTACTTGTGAAAATCATATCAGAATTGATTCATCAATCGATCTGTGAAGTAATTTTTTTTACCAAAAGTTAGGAAATTTTCCTAAATTGATTCAGTAATCGATTCAAGATTTGTTCACAATAGACTGAGTTTTGATTACCAAATTGATTCATTAGTTGTAACCACTCTAAATTCATTCATGAACTGGAAGTTACTTATTTTATTAGAGTCAATTATAGTAGTTATAAATAGCCTCAACCACCTTCAAATTTCATATGATTACATCTTATTCTTTCTCTTTCAACTACAAAAATTAGAGAAGTCTCAATGCTTTACAAGATTATCTCCTTAATCATTCTTTTTCTAAATCAAATTGATTGAAGATCAAGTTGTGCAAATTCCATAAAGGGTAATTGAGACTAGCTCTCAATTTGGTATTGTACTCTTATCTCAATCTTGTTTTTGTTCTTGAGATTTCTAGGTTTTGTAGAAATTGTGTTTAGTTGTAGAAGAGGTTGTGTTAAATCTTCTAGGTTAGCAAGATCCTTGCAAATTCTTATGTATCTATTTTTGTATGAACTAGCAGTTCAGGAGCCCTTCAAATCCTAATGTTCTTTCAATAAAAGTGATATTCCAGTTGAGGAATGATCCAAGTGGAGTAGACTTCATCTGTAATTTTAAGTGAAGTTGAACCATTTTAAAAATTGTGGTCTTGCTTACTTTTTCTCCTACACTTTTACATTTTATTATTGAATAATCAATTCTGATATATTTCATAATCTGCATAACATTAATTTAATATCTCGATCTACTGTTTACACAATTTATCAATTAAAATTTTAAAAAATTAATTTGTTACATTATCTTTCCAAGAAAACAGAATCATAATAAGGTGTATACATATTCCCCTAAAGGATTAAGGGCAAGATCCCATTGTTATTTGTGTCTAACTCTGATTTGTGGGACTTGACATAAGCCAAAACCCTAACTACCTAAAACTCTTAGCAAAATGTCCAAGGGGATCAAATTGCTAATCTCGTAAAGAAAGGAGAAATCATCAGCACAATAATCTAATCCATTATGAGAGGAGTCTCAATTCCAATCACCAAGTGAGTATGCAACCTATCTTCAGTTATCAAATAGGAAGGTAGAACCACTTAGGTGCTTTAGTGAAAAACTTTTAGAGACTACTCATTTACTTGTATTGCTAGCAAAATATAGGCTAGAAAAATTCTTGACCTATAAACATATAACATACCCCAGGCTAGTTAGGATGTTTAATGCAAATTTAGCTGCTGTTGATGATAAGTTATCATGTTATGTGATGTACAAACACATAGTTATAGATTCAGAAGTTTTAGCAACTGTATTTGGCATGGATGCATCACCACCAAAGCTTATTGTAGGATTCTTTTTGGATTACAGGAGGGAATTTGCCATTAGGATGCTTTGTCCTTATTCCGCCCCTTAGGATTGAAGTAGGAAACTACTCATTATTGGCCTTTCCCCTAAAGATAGGATCCTACATTACACTTTATGCAAGGTGATTCTTCCAAGGGTCACCAATTTTACTCAAATAGTGGAGGATGAGTTGTTTCTGATGTGGGTGATAAAAAACTAACTCAATTTTAACATGCCTTATTTTATACTCAAATATCTAGTTGACTACTTTAAGTGTATAGATATTAGGTTCCTTCCATATGGTATGATCTTCACCCCACTTTTTGCCAAAAGCTGTAACTTTCTGAAGAACATCAATTTTTACTAATAATTTGACTACAATGATAACTGCATCACACTTGCACAAGATGCAATTAGAACAAAATGACCAAGGAAATTAGACAAGGAAAATGGCATAAATTCCTTAACCAACTAGAGAAGCCATTAGCTTAAGGGGAGCTAGGCTTTCCAGTGATGTTGAAACCACATTCATTGAGGAATACACAGCCTACACATATGCATGATAGACTACCTGGACAACCATAAAACCTTGCTTGAGTCAATGGATGAATGCATTACACTTCTAGCACTTGATAACTAGACTCACTTCTCTTAGTTTAATGAGTGTTTTAACTCCACTAAAACTCAGTTGCATCCAATCTCATAGTAGATGTAGCAGTGTGAAGAAGAAGCTGAATTGCAAGGAATGGATCTTCAACAAGACCCTCCACCTATTTGAGTATGCTATATTGATGGATGTTTAGTATCCCTTAGTCCCATTTCCCTATTTTATAGTTCTTTTGATGTTCTAGATTTTGTATTTTGCTTTCTAGATTTTGCTATTATATTGATTATGAATATAATATGGATTTATGAATACTGATTATGCAAGATTCATTTTTTTACTTCACTCTTTATTGATGCATTATTTCTTTTTCATGTGTCAAAAGGGGGAGAAAGAAAGATTAAGAAAGATTTTAGATTTTAAAGGGGGAGTAAGAAAAGATTTTAGATTTTAATACTTAATTCTTGAAAAACTTTAACCCTTATTTAAAATTATTTGTTATCATCAAAAAGGGGGACATTGTTGCTTTACTACAATTTTGATCAATATCACAATCTGATCATGCCATTAGTGTTGTTGATTAATTATAGGATCAAAATTAACTAAATGCTGTTCAAGAGATCCGCCTTTAGATATAGATATTTTGTTGTATTAATTAGGATTTTTTGTAAGTGTGATCTAATTCATATTGATCCAAATAAGCCTTTTAAATTAATTAAGTTAAGGTAAAAATAAATCACTTGAAATGAGTTAAAATCGAAAGTTTTCTAATAAAGTTTTCAAATGTACTTTCACAAATGAAATTTTTATAAAATCTATTTTTCACTGCATGAATCGATTCATACTAAAAATCTTGTGAAAATGCATATGAATCGATTCATGAAGAATTGTTTTGAAAATTATTTTTTACCAAAGGTTAGCAATTTTTGTGAATTAATTAAGTAATCAATTCATCACCTCTTTACATGATAGTGTGAATCGATTCACACATTGATTCAGTCATGAAGTTCTTAATGATATTCATAGATTAATCGATTCATAAGTTAGTAACCGCCTCTGAATTGATTTATAAATTGAAAGTTAGTTATTTTTTAAATGTTAGTTGCCAACCTAGTCTCATTTTAAACATTTCTTCTATTGTGAAAAACTAAGAGAAAACAAAGCTAAAAGCATATCTATATCTACCTCATCTATTTTCATGAAATTATATCATTCTTGGATCAAATTAAAGGAGATCACACATTAGACAATTCAGATCCACATCTCAATTCAAGTTTGTATTTTCTATCTTGAAATCTTGTTTCTATAATACAAAGGGAGAGGTTAATCTTCTTTTTGCATCTTCTTAAATTGTGAGGTTGATCATAATTTTAAAAGGTGTAGAGTGGATGTACACTTCAATTGTGGTTTCAATTAAAGTGGAACCACTTTAAAAATTTTGTCGTGTTCTTTATTTTACTACACTAATTGTTCATTTGCACATATTCTATTTGATAAATTGTTCTTACAATCTAAATTACTCTTTAATCAATTATAACAATTGATTCTTGCTTACCAATACAAGTAATTACATCCATTAAGTCAACTCTAATAATTTTCTTTTAAATTTCTAAAGAGGATTCAAGACTTCCACTTAAATCTAACTAGAATCCAAACCAACAACCTTCAAATTCTATTGATTCCTACTCATGACATAAACAAACTTAACATCATTGAAAAATGCCTAAATGAACAAAATGAACACATTTTTTTGTTGAAAAACACAAACACAACAATCTTGATTATTGAAATTTGAAAAACATCTTAAAGCCTCCCCCACACTCAAATTTCACATTGTCCTCAATGTAAAACACAAAATCATTAATAAATCATGGACATATAAAATAAAAGAGATAGGAAAAGATAGCAAATCACTTGGGTTGCCTCCCAATAAACACCTTTGTTTAAAGTCTTTAGTTTGATGAGACATTTCTCCTTCTTAACTAGGATCATCAGAGTAAATTGGCTTTTCTAACTGGACTTCTTCTACTGTATGCTCTTGGAAGCCTTCAAATAATGGTTGAGCCTTTGCTCGTTGTGTTAGTCATATATAAGTGCCCTAGAGTCAATTTGATTGGGCTTTATTGCATCTATGACTAAGCGGTCTGTGGATTTGGATACTAAAGGTTGAATATTCAT